>JACXGM010025024.1:0-15682 GCA_016801145.1 Umbra pygmaea | reverse complement strand
GAGGAAGAACACAGACAGGTATGTAGCGGGAGACAGAGAGGAAGAACACAGACAGGTATGTATAGGGAGGAAGAGATGAAGAACACAGACAGGTATGTAGGGGGAGACAGAGAGGAAGAACACAAACGGGCTCGAACGCTGTTGCCAGGGGTTTCGGATTCGGGAGCACAGCCCGCCACAGCAAACTCCACCACATTGTTACTCAATCTTTGACAATAACAGGTGTAAAGGAAATAAGAAATGTATCTGAAAATGAAATAGACATCAAGATCAAGAAATGTAGATTCCCCCCCATTTTCCTCCCCTCCCAAATCCCACTAACCCTGCCTCATCAGCAGCTCCACAATTCTTGGACAGATCATGCACGGGATGATAACGTTCTCAAACAATATTTTAAGCAATTGAATTTGCAGGCGACTGATCTGGACACAAGGGAGTCCCTGGAGATCGAAGTGGCAGCATAGATAATCAAATTTATCTAAACCAAATCCCGGGTAGCACTATGCCAATTTGCGCTGTCTCATGCAGGAGGTCCGGAGAAAGTCAGAGAACCCATAGTCAGGTCCGAACCCCTGACTATCATGACGTAGACCGTCCTGCGATGCAGCAACTTAGCCCACTACGCCACGTGGACCCCCCAAGAGATGTAGAAATTTGCCTATTTCCTTTGAGGGAAACAATTGATAGAAAGATTAAGACAATATAACAATGTCCACCTCACTTTACTTCTTCCTGTCAATCTTTTATGGTGATATGAGGAAATCAATTTTGAATATTTTGAATATAAGTTGAGTGTGAAATATTGAGACAGTCGACTTTCAGGTCAGAGGACCTCTTAGCTGGCATGTCTGTGGTTGGATAAAGGATCTCTGTGTTAGCCTGCTCCCTCATACCCTGCATGGCCAACAAGGGGGAAAAAGGAATTTTGTTACTTAGAATTAGCCCTCTCTTTTGTCTCCTGCGGCTTGTCACTTCCAATCAGACCGAAGCCCAAATAGCTAGCAAGCGCTGCCATGCCGCGCCGGGTACGTAGCCAGACAGGGAGACAATTATAAGGCTAGCTGCAGCGACTGCCCTAGCTGGAGTGTGCCTGGGGAGTTGGCACCTCGGCACCAGTACCTTGATATGAAGGAAGCCAGCGATTCCCGATAACTTGGCACTGGAGAAGGTCCCGGCGCTGCAGCATTTATTAACGTCTAATGGCGCTAACGTCTCCTCAACCCCGCCCAACAGTCTCTTCCGACACAGAGCCTTCTCTTTCATCTGCCGGCTGTCATTAGCCAGATCGTGATGGGTCGGCCAGGTTGCTGCTCAAACCTTCCTCCCTTTGATCGAGGGTCAGAGAGGTTCTGCAGGAGTCAACTCCAGGGCCACTCGCAAGACGTGTTCTATGGATCTGCAGGTTTGCGTTGTCTGAAGCTGACATAGGTTTATGATGAGCAGGCTTTGAAAAATGTCATAAACTGTTAGCGATTTCAATTGACATCTTGTACTAATCCCTTTAATCACAATCAATCATGTATTGCAATGAACTTAAAGGGCCGATCTGTAATTCTTTGAAAGATTTTTCAAATGGGTAATGGGCCTTTATTCCACATCTAGAAAAGGGACACTTTGCTTGCAAATGTTATTTGTACTGTAGGTCCTAACAAAATGTTATTTGTACTGTAGGTCCTAACAGAATGTTATTTGTACTGTAGGTCATAACAAAATGTTATTTGTACTGTAGGTCCTAACAAAATGTTATTTGTACTGTAGGTCCTAACAAAATGTTATTTGTACTGTATGTCCTAACAAAATGTTATTTGTACTGTAGGTCCAAACAAAATGTTATTTGTACTGTAAGTCCTAACAAAATGTTATTTGTACTGTAGGACCTAACAAAATGTTATTTGTACTGTAGGTCCTAACAAAATTTGATTTGTACTGTAGGTCCTAACAAAATGCTATTTGTACTGTAGGTCCTAACAAAATGTTATTTGTACTGTAGGTCCTAACAAAATGTTACTTGTACTGTAGGTCCTAACAAAATGCAATACTTCATAAAAACTATAACACCTGCAGGCAGGCAAGGCAACACCATCTTTTTCCTACAGGTGTCATTTTCTCCAACACATCTGACCAATACGTCTAGAAGTGTGAAAAGCAGATTTGTGGATCTAGTAGGACAACCATTGGTGGTAAGATGCCAGAGATATGCTGGTGGTGTGGAGATTACAGATAGCTAGGCCCCCGGTCTCCAATTAAGTTGATTGGGTGAGAGACGAGCGCCAAAGCTAAATCATTACTTTAAAGCCTGTCTGTCTCACAGCTTACTGATTATGCCATTGATTGTCAATGGGATCCCCCAACTTAATTAGTGGCCTCCTCTGTAGTGACGGTTTGCGTTTGGCCGACCGACACCGTCATTGATCATGAGGCAAATTAAAGTGATCAAGAACAAATTTGTTATCGAACCCGTTAACTGAAGGGCCCCTGTAGTCGGTTATTCAGTTTTCGACCAAGTAATGCAGATTGGTGGAATCGGGGTGTGTCCCAAATGACATAACTACAACGGGTGGTTCAAAGGTCGTAAACTACAAAGGGAACAAGGTCACATCACAGGTGGATGCAAATTCAACAGTTAAGGGTGGTACCTTGATTTTGCTCTCAATCGGCCAGCTAATCTGTGAACGGTTCTGGAAAGGTATTGGTTTTGAATCAGAAATTGACTTCCAGGAACCATCTGTCAATTTAGAATGGCACGATGAGGGTTTTATTGGGTTGGCTGGTAAATCCCACTAAAGACGTTCTGTTAAATCAACACCTGTGAATATACAAGCACTGCCCTTGTGTCCTTAGGTTTCCGGCTTTCTAACTTCAGGACGTTTTAGAGTAGCACACCATGTTGGGACAAATGGATTGGGACAGGGGAGAACATGGGGCATTTCAAAAGAGAATGGAAGTGACCCGACTTACCTTGTTTTTCATTCTGCAAACACATCCGGAGTTCCTGGACAGAGGCCTGGTCCATAGCGGCCTGCACACGAAGCAGGTCCAGCTCCTCCTCCAGGTTAATACTGTCACACACACACACACACACACACACACACACACACACACACACACACACACACACACACACACACACACACACACACACACTGAGGGACTTTCTAGGACCGATATTTTTACCCATTAAAATGTTTCCCCTAAACCTCATACTAACCAAAGCCTTAAATAATTCTAAAAATACCCAAATCAAATCGTACCCCGTAATGCCTACATTTAGTGAAAACAAAATGCTTTACTTTAGCACATTACTTTAGTGACAGGAAAGCTATGCATTTCAGTTTGAATATACAACATATTAAACAGAGTTGGAACCAAGAACAACTTTCCTGGAAATGCAACATCCATTGAGCTCCATTTCACATCTAACCTACCAACTGTGGCATCCCACCTCCTCAAACAGAGACATTACATATGAAGAGGAAACCAGATAATTAAGGTTGGATTTAATTCATGTGAAAATCAAAGTGACAAGAGATATGAAATCCAGGTAGGAATGTACAATGTGTGTGTGCGCGCCCGATTAACTCTCAACAATTACTTTGATTCCAGCTGAAGGATAATTAAGACGAAGAGAGTCTATTGCACTTTCAAGTTTATTATTAGGACCCGAAAAGTAGACGTGGGGCCTGCTGAGACCCGCGCACCTGAAACACACTGCTAGTTTCCTGCCCCTTCGCTCCACAGCCCCAGGGAAGCGGAGTCAGAGAGAAGACAGGTTGTGAGTGCTGTTGGTTCAGTAGTGTTCTTTCAAACAGTCTGGGTGTCTTTTCATCAGGCATGTGTGGCTGTTTGAACTAGGTACTTTAAAGTGTGAAGTCGAACACCGTTAAACACCTTCGGACCAGTGCCGGGTAGGTTGACCATTGTTCTGTTAGTAAGACGAACAATGTGCAGTGAACTCCTTTGTTCAACACTTCCTCTAAAGATGTCTTTAATTATCAAAGGCTGACACAACTCGGTTTCTATAATGAAAACATTACTGAGCAGTTCTAGTTTAGGTATGTGTTACAGTTGGTACAGTTAGAATAAGGTGTGGTAATCAAGCTAGGGTTCACCACAGTGATACCAATTAACAAATGCCTTATGGGCTAACCAAGCCACAGCTTGCAAAGGTGACCCTCTCTGAGGATGAGACAGACATAACATAGAAGGATACATGTCACAGCCTCAATATTGATTTTCCTCTCTAAATGACCAGAAGTCGATTTGAGCCTTAACTCCCAGTAGAATCCTCAGAATAGCGTTATGTATCCATATAGCCTCTTAATGGGACAAATGAACTGAGATATGCCACGTGTGGAACAGGCCAATTTCATCTAATGTTTCTCCTTTATGCCTTTTCCAATGTGGGCTGTATCGACGCAAAAGCAGTGTTCATACGGAAGACACTCTGTTGTGTTGAAGAACAAGATGGTTTCTCTCAGTGATGCGGGGTAAGATTGCAGGTAGGGTTTCGTTTGGAGGCTAGGGACCTTCTGGTTTCCCAACATCACACCCTAGTAGAAGACTAATTGAGATGGAGAGGATCATAGTGTATCTAATACATTATTACAGGAGCTAGGATGTATATGAGGATAATACATTATTACAGGGAGCTAGGATGTATATGAGGATAATACAATATTACAGGAAGCTGGAATTTATGAGGATAATACATTATTACAGGAGCTAGGATGTATATGAGGATAATACATTATTACAGGAGCTAGGATGTATATGAGGATAATACAATATTACAGGGAGCTAGGATGTATATGAGGATAATACATTATTACAGGGAGCTGGAATTTATATGAGGATAATACATTATTACAGGGAGCTGGAATTTATGAGGATAATACATTATTACAGGAGGCTGGGATGTAGATGAGTATAATACATTATTACATGGAGCTTGGATGTATATGAGGATAATACATTATTACAGGGAGCTGGGATGTATTTGAGGATAATACATTATTATAGGGAGCTGGAATTTATATGAGGATAATACATTATTACAGGAGGCTGGGATGTAGATGAGTATAATACATTATTACATGGAGCTTGGATGTATGGGTATAATACATTATAACAGGGAGCTGGGATGTATGAGTATAATACATTGCTACACTGTGAAGGAGATCAACAATGTATATAAAGGTGTGCATAATTATTAGGCAGCTTCTGTTCCTCAGGCAAAATGGGCCAAAAAAGAGATTTAACTGACTGAAAAGTAAAATTGTAAAAAGTATTTCAGAGGGATGCAGCACTCTTGAACTTGCTAAGATATTGGGCCGTGTTCAGTGCTCAGAGACATGGCCAAGGTAAGGAAGGCTGAATCCCAACCTCCACTGAACAAGACACACGTGGCTAGCCAGTAAAGGCTTTAAAGATGAAAGAATAATGTCATGGCCCTCTTCCTCACCTGACCTAAACCCTATTGAGAACGTGCGGTCCCTTCTTAAATGATCGATGAAGGAAAACAGTACACCTTTCTGAAGAGTGTCTGGGAGGCTGTGGTTGCTGCTGCACAAAAAGTTGATCAACAGATCAAGAAACTGAGAGACTCCATCAATGGAAGGCTTATGACTGTTATTGAAAAGAATGGTGGTCATCGATTTGTTTTGAAATGTCAAACATTTTTGTTTGTAATTTTTTTGTTTCTCAGTATAACAGATGAAAAAAAACGAGATGAGAAACTTTTTGTCTTTCATTTCGTTGCATAATTATTCTGCACATTAATAGTTGGCCAACAATTGTGCACAAACAGATATTTTACAAAGATATCAAAGACCTCCCTTTTACTTTCTTAACTAATCAGGATTGAGGTGTATTTACATTTTGGTCGAGAGCACTGTAGTTGTTCAATAATAAAATTCATACTCAAAAATACAACTTGCCCAATAACTGTGCACACAGTGTTGTATAATACATTGTTAAAAGGAGCTGGAATGTAAATGAGTATAATACATTATTAATGGGGGATGGGATGTAAATGAGTATAGTACATTATTACAGGAACTGGGATGCAAATTACTATTACACCTCATACATTATTAAAGGAAGCTGGGATGCAAATGGTTATAATACATTATTACAGCAAGCTGAGATGTAAATGAGTATAATACAATATTAGTGGGATGTAAATGAATACATTATCACAGGAAGCTGGGATTTATGAGTATAACACATTATTACAGTGAGCTAGGATGTAAATTAGTATAATAATATTAAAAAGAGCTATGATAGATATGAGTATAATTAATATTACAGGCAGCTGGGATGTATATGAGGATACTACATAATTACAGGAGACTGGGATGTAAATGAATATAGTACGTTATTACAAGGAGCTCAGACGTACATTGTCACAATGTCTGTAGTATTTGTCCTTATTCTGTGTCACTTCAAGGTGGTTCATTGTTCTTGTCCAGTTCTACTCTATCTTGTGCTAAATAAAAAGCATACTTCTGCTAAAGACGCGCAAAAGACTTCTGCTAAAGACGCTTGGGCCAAGGACAGGTCGGAAGAGGAGCATCTCTCCTTGGAGGAGGACTGGGGTCTCCCCAAGTATGTTTGGGGTGGGGCTATGGCAGCGGGCCCAGTTCTGAGGAGGTGGATGAAGACCATTTCGCCAGGAAGGACGAAGAGGAGGAGTGGGATATTCACCCTGAATGGGCTTGGAGGGCTATATGGCGGGCACCACCTCAACCTCCTGCCAACACCCCTAGCTTCCTAGCTAGCCCCTCTAACAACCCTTAGGCTGTCGTCCGGGCCCCCTGCTCGGCCGCCGCCATCCGGACCCCCTGCTCGGCTCCCCCCTGTCCGGAACCACAGATTTCCTGACGTCCGGACCCCTACCGCCAGGGATCCCAGAACCCCTGCCACCAGGGCTCCCAGACACCCTGCCTGAGACAGGGCTCCCAGACACTCGGCCACCAGGACCCTCTGTTCTGCCTGTCTCGGGGCTCCCTGCCCGGCCGCCCCGTGTTCCCTGCCGGCCGGCCGCCCCCTGTGTTTCCTGCCGCCCGGCCGCCCCCTGTGTTCCCTGTCGCACGGCCGCCCCCTGTTCCCTGTCGCCCGGCCGTCCCCTGTGTTCCCTGCCGCCCCCTGTATCCCTACTTGCCTGGGCCCCGCTACACTCCCCTGCCCTCCACCTCTAGAGTCTCTGTGTGCTTGTTTTCACGTGTACTTGTTTGATGTTGGTGGAGCTGTCGTGCCAGGTGTTGCTCCTTAGGTGGGGTGTTCTGTCACAATGTCTGTAGTATTTGTCCTTGTTCTGTGTCACTTCAAGGTGGTTCATTGTTCTTGTCCAGTTCTACACTATCTTGTGCTAAATAAAAAGCATACTTCTGCAAAGACGCGCCTGCCTCCTATCTATGATGGAACATGACATACATGAGCATAATACATTATTAGTGGGAGCTGGGATGTAAATGAGTAGAATACATTACTACAGGGAGCTGGGATGTATTGGTATAATACATTATACAATTTATAAGAGTGCTTTGATCGTTGAGTATATCTAACAAATTAGGGGTGAATCAATGCATTTAAGTGGAAGTAAAATGTTACAGGAGTTCCACGTTACTCACGGTAATGTAGCAAAAAAAAGAAAAACCAGTAGGCCACCTAACAGCACGGGCGCACGGGCAACATTAAAGCCCAACAGAAAACACTGGCACAGCGCACAGACTTAATACAGTACTAGGTATACGTAGATTTAAACCTACTCAGGACGAGTAACTTACAGTACACTAACGTGGTACAACACGGAAACAGTAAGCAATGGTTCTATGTAGATTTAAACCTACTCAGGACGACATGAGTCTTCTGAAAAATATACACAGTAGTAGTAGCTGGCCTGAAACTCACACAGGCAATACACGTTGTGATATCAGACGCCTCTTAAATGTAACCTCAGAAACTGAGGGCAACATCAACGAACATACATACAGCAAACAATACCCTACAATCACCCTGAGTCCTCACAGTTCTTAAATATACACGTGAATGCCTAATGGGAGTAACAGGTGATTCCTGTCACTGGCGATTGGGGTGAATAATGATGCAACGGTGACAGGTGGTTTGACGAATGTGTACGGTATATCTAATAAATTAGTAGAGTGCATTTTACGAATGAGTATAGCTTATATGTGATTACAGACAGACAAAATGGATGAGCACAACTAATTTTTACACAAAGCTGGATGAATAATATAATGAACACATCATTAGTTGCAGATTATGTTGATATGAGTACATCTAATACATTCTCACAGAAAGTCATGGCACAAGATCCCAAGCAGAGAAAATCATCAACATTTGTTAAACAATAATAACATTTTCATTCAGTCAAAACCTAATTCATACATTTTAAAGTAACCATTTGATGCTGAGGATCAATACATTACAGAAAGGTTATAATTTCAAACACTACTACACCACCTTTTACTCTTATAATGATACTGAATGTTGTTTACTGACTGCTTCCTTGAATTAGCGGGTTATTCGAAGAAAAAGTCACATTTCTTAATAAATTTTCATCTATATCTCTAAAAGCTTTTTGCAATAGTATGTGTTTTGAAAACAATTAATCAGAATATGGCCTTTCTATTAGAACAAAAGTCCCTTGTAGACATCCCAAGAAAAGTATTGCCATCCACTTCTAAAACAAATTAACAACATACATGTTTGAAACACTAAGAAAAAGTAATAATTCAAGTTCTATAGAACTTTTCATCTAACCCCAGAGGCTCTTTCAGAGCCAAAAACTAGTGAGAAATATATAATTGACAGGTCAAAAAAGTATTTGAATTCTGCATCTTCCAAAAATGGCGAGGGTCAGGTCGTGGCTTGACCAGAGAGAAGTGGTCAGAAGATGGCAAATGATGGTAATGGAGTCTGCCGACCATCTTGTAGAGGGTAAGTCTGGGAAACGTACAGCCGCTGGACTTCATTCTATTCTGTGCAGCGCTCACTTGGGTGATGCCTGAGCCGCGCTGGGTGTCAGAAAGCTCACTACACAAAGGGCAGAACTGTTGCTAATGTCCTCACTGAGAGTCATTCTTCCTCAGCATTGCTGTATTACTCCGCTTCAGGCAACTCCTCAACACTTATCCTAAAAGATCAGGAACTGGCAGCCTAGTGAAATAGAAAAAAAACCTGGACCTTGTGTCAAGATGCAAAACATTAGAGAGCTAGCTAGCCATACCAAAATGTTTTAACCCCTCTGTCCGTCTGGCTCAAAATTACAAAATATGAAGAAAAAACTCAAAGAAAACAAGTTAATCTGAAAATATGAAGTTAAAAACACAAAAAATTTAAATTGTGCAAACGTACTGGAGAACTGTTCTTAGACTGCTACTGAGGTGCCATGGCAACTATGAAACTACAAATAGACAATACTACGAGGGCCTCGAAGTTAACATGCTCACAGTACTCAACCCCCTGGGTTGGGTATCATCAACAGTACACGTTCTGAGCCCTTCTCCTCTCTATAAGCAAACATTCTCCACAATGTTCTAAGCAGCTTGGTTAGCTGTGGCAGTAGTGCTGTGCTGCTGTAAATGTCAACGGCAGCACAGCTGTGAGTGAATGACTTTGTTAACACACAATCTAGCGCCCGGGGAGGCTCTAAAGACCCAACATTTGTTCAACTTGTCCACTACAAATTCATTTTTGAGGACCCTAACATTCAGTTGCGCTTATTCTCTCTGTAGCTTCCGTCATGCTCTTTGAGCCTGTGTGATTCCTCAATGTGATGCATCCATTTGAATAACATGTTTATTTGCAGTATAGTTGGTTTCCTGGGGACTGAGAAAGAATGGCTGTCTCTCGAGTGTTGACAGGCTTGTTGTGTGTCTTAGAAGAAACACAGAAGGACGACGGGTAACACCAGGGGGAGAGAGATATAGAGAGACAGGGAGAGAGAGAGAGAGAGATGGAGAGGGTAACACCAGGGGGAGAGAGAAATAGAGAGACAGGGAGAGAGAGATGGAGAGGGTAACACCAGGGAAGATATCATAACGTAAATGACAGATAAACCTATATTTTAAAGTGGTTGAATAATGTAATTCCAGGTGCATTAAAACAAGCAATAAATGACCTCCTCTTCTCGCCATGGCCTGAAATAATATTACACATATCAGCTGTTACAGAAACCCAAGAGAACACAACTGATAACTGCCGTTTAAGGGACCATAAAGAACACTTCTGATTTAGCTGCGGTTACAGAAAACCTAAAAAACACTACTGAATGCTGCCGTTTCAGATCCCTTAAAACTATTTATACAGGTCCTTCTCAAGAAATTAGCATATTGTGATCAAGTTCATTATTTTCCATAATGTAATGATAAAAATTAAACTTTCATATATTTTAGATTCATTGCACACCAACTGAAATATTTCAGGTCATTTATTGTTTTAATACTGATGATTTTGGCATACAGCTCATGAAAACGCATGTGCACGGTGGCTCTGGATGTTTGTACTCCAGACTCAGTCCACTGCTTCCGCAGGTCATCCAAGGTCTGGAATCGGTCCTTCTCCACAATCTTCCTCAGGGTCCGGTCACCTCTTGTCGTTGTGCAGCATTTTTTGCCAAACCTTTTCCTTCCCACAGACTTCCCACTGAGGTGCCTTGATACAGCACTCTGGGAACAGCCTATTTGTTTAGAAATTTCTTTCTGTGTCTTACCCACTTGCTTGAGGGTGTCAATGATGGCCTTCTGGACAGCAGTCAGGTCGGCAGTCTTACCCATGATTGCGGTTTTGAGTAATGAAACAGGCTGGGAGTTTTTAAAAGCCTCAGGAATCTTTTGCAGGTGTTTAGAGTAGTGTTACACGGTGCACCGGTACTTCAAAAGTATAGCAATTCTCTGAGATTTAAAACGTCACAATTCCTAAATTTATTAGTATCGATACTTTTAAGAATGACCAAGTTCCAGATTTGTAAGAGACGTATTTCATGTTGGTGTGTGCGCAACGCACGCTTCCAATGCCTCCCTATGGACGTCTGTTTTTCTCCTCATGCACGGAGCAAAGAAGCTGCTGCTGTCATGTGACAAACAAACACTACAGTGAGATGGCTGCTTGTGCGAGCACAAGTGCTACTGTGGTCGCCAGTCCACGACTAGTAGAAAAAGATGACGCGAGGAGTGAAATATGGAAGTACTTTGCCTACCTTGCTGACAGTGAGGGCATAAGCTACCTATAAGTCGAGACCTGTTTGTCGTCAGTGCGACAAACAAATGCAAACTAAGTGAGCCAACACCTCGAAACTGGCGAAACACTTGGCCGACAAGCACCCCGAATTGTACAAGGAGTGTAAAGACCGACAGGTTAGTATGTGAAAGATAACATGATCACGTTCATGCCCTTAAATCAAATGAGGAGGCTATGGTTTATTTTGTGACAAGTCACTATTTTGCACCACCGTAGTTTGACGAGGCTATCTAGAGAAATAGTAGGCTTACTATGGGCATTATCCTCATGGCTAAACAATAGCCTGCCTAAAATCTAAAATCTGCTATTTCTTAGATGTTGATCAGCCAATTCAAACATAGAAAAGTAAATATTTCTACATATCCAGAAGAACATAATTTACATTGCAGTTCAAGAGTGTGTAATAGTATTTATTACATATATCAATGGTTTACCTCTCCTTCATAGCTAACGTGAGAGAAATGCGAATGCAATACATTTGTCTTCGAATTTGCCCTAAGCATTGCAGACGTTTTGTGTAAGATGAATGTCTGTTTGCAGTGACTTTCTCCAAAACAGGGAATGACCTAATCATATATTATAATATATATATATATATATATATATATATATATATATATATATATATATATTAATCATATAACCAGAAGTGTTGCAAACTACCGATATTTGTCTTTCCTTCCTGAAGGTGGCTTTCATAGGCTAGGTCCGGGGGCGTTCCCCATGCCGTTTTCTACAGTTACAGTATGCACCGAATAGCTTAATAACTTGCATCCTTTGTTCGTTCCTGTACTTAAATGTGCGCATTTCCTTGAGGATTCTAATATTTTTTACCTATAATTTTACAAATATTAGGCTACATGAAAACAGCGATGAGAAAAATGATTTCGTATTTAGACATTTTAACTCTAATGGACAAATGCTGAGGAAAATAGTTTTTTTCAATAGCTAATGTGTGGCTCCGTCTTTGGAATGATTATGCATTTTAGGTGGTGATTTTGTGTGCAACCTCATATTGCAGGGAAGCATTATCACATTTATCACTTTTCTTTCTTTTTTAAATAGCAATATATACAGGTGTACAGCTTTATAAGCATGGTCTCTGAATGAGGAAGAAGACTGTCATTATCATCAATATGAAATATATGCATAAGGCTGGAATAGCTCTACATTTCCATTGAAACATTTACGTGAGTCAGATTTAGCCTACAACTATGGCAATCTATGGCTAATCTTTAAAGCGTTGAGCAGCATAATGGTCTTAAAATTTTGATATCAAGTACTGGTATCGCTATCGGCCCATCCCTAAGAGCATGTGCATTTGTCAGTGACTTATTTATTTAGGTTATTATATGATTAGAATGTTGTCCCGGTTTTAAAATAAAGCACAGCAATGATATTCGACAGTGTTTCTCCCTTTTAAGGAAAAGTATCGAAAAAGTATCGAAATCGCAATTCTTTACTTGGTATCGGTATCGAAACAACAATTTTGGTATCGTGACAACACTAGTTTAGAGTTAATTAGTTGATTCAGATGATTAGGTTAAGGTTAAGACCCTTTTCATGATATGCTAATTCTTTGAGATAGGAATTTTGGGTTTTCATGAGCTGTATGCCAAAATCATCAGTATTAAAACAATAAATGACCTGAAATATTTCAGTTGGTGTGCAATGAATCTAAAATATATGAAAGTTACATTTTTAGGACCTGTAGCTGCCGTTTTAGAACTGTAAAAACACTACTTATGGCTGCCGTTTTAGAACTGTAAAAACACTACTTATAGCTGCCGTTTTAGAACTGTAAAGAACACTACTGATTGCTGCCATTTCAGAACCCTAAAAACACTACTTATAGAGGCCGTTTCAGAACTGTAAAAACACTAATAATAGCTGCCCTTTCAGAACCCTGAACAACTAATGATGGCTAGACTTTCTGAAACCCGAAGAACACTATTTATTTGAACTCCCAATTCGGAACCTTGAAGAACTCTACTGATAGCTGCCATTTTAGAATGCTATAAAACACTTGCGATACCTGCCATTTCAGAACCCTAAAAGAGATTACTCTCTGTCCAGCCTATGACAGGAGAACATACCTGTTTGCAGTGCAACACACTGTATCGCTGTTTCGCTTTATCTTCTATTGAAATATAAACAGGGAATACACCTCCAATTCCCACACAATGCTTCACCTGAGATAGAATGAAAACTAGGTGATAAGAGCTCTAATGGGCTCTACATCTGTTTGTTAAAACGCTCCTCATGTGAAGTACTCTGTTAGCGTTTCAGCCAGTGAAGCCCTGAGCTACTCCTTTCCAGTCATTTGATCTTCTCCACCTGCGTTGATCTAGACTAACAGAGCTTAGAGCACAAGCTGCCAGCTCCGAGCCACAGGGGATTACAGAGCAGTACATCATCTTTTGACCATTGTGCGTTTCACGCGCCAAACCTCTCCCTCGCCTTCCCTCTCATAACACAGTAGAGAGAGAGAGAAAGTGGAGAGTTGTGGGGGTTAAAAAAATAACACTTCTGGCACTTTCCGCCACTAGAGAGGAATGGGAATCACTGTTCCACCCGTGAAGAAGCACTGAGGAGTTTCCATCTCTCCACTCTGTAAGCCCAGAAAGGCAAGTCTGTTCGCGTCATATATTACACCCTATTTCTTATTTAGTGGACGACTCTCAAAGAGTGTGGCCCTAGTCCATAACAGTGGCCTAACTCAGGAACAGGGTGCCATTTGGAACCCAGCGGGTGTCTAGTAAAGCTGGGGAGGGAGTTGCAGCCTGGATGGATAAGCCTCCGCTGTCAGCAATAAAGTGGCGTAGTTCACACAGCCCTGTGTTGTGGTGGCCACAGGCCATAATGCAACAACAACACCAGGGCACTGAGTCACCGCTCTGAGCCGAAGCGCACCCTCCCTTACAGCCATGGGGCATTGATACCAGAGGTAAATACAGTAGGCCTTTTTGATCAGAAACTGGTGTGTTTGGCGGTCAAGGGCGTACGAGATAAAACACCAAAGCCGAGATTGCACCTCTTAAAATATAGTTTGTTGTTGTGGTTGTTGTTGTTAAAGGATCGCATTACAATCTCCGATATTAGAAACAAGATTACAATATTAACATTACTATAGACAATTATTGCAAAACAGGAACGTGAGAAAGGCCTAAAGGGGAATTAAACACAACAAATTAGGAGGCGAGAAAAGACTGGGGGGCCAGTGCATAGCATCAATGCCTTCCTTTTGCAGGAACTGGTGACACTCCAGGAACATGATGTCTAGCATTGTCTTGCATTAGGAGGAACCCAGGGCCAACCGCAACAGGAACTGAGAAGTTGTCTGTGGTCACCACCTGCAGAACCACTCCTTTATTGGGGGTGTCTTGCTAATTGCCTATAATTTCCACCTGTTGTCTGTTCCATTTGCACAACAGTATGTGAAATTGATTGTCAATCAGTGTTGCTTCCTGAGTGGACAGTGTGATTTTACAGTGTGATTGACTTGGAGTTACATCGTGTTGTTTAAGTGTTCCCTTTATATTTTTTGAGAAGTGTATTTGATAGTATTTCACAGAACGTCCAAAGATCCCATGGCTTAGAGGTGCCGCTGTTTATGGTACAATGTATTGCTAAGGCTGTTTACGGTACAACCCAGAGCTACAGCTGTTTACGGTACAACCCAGAGCTACGGCTGTTTACGGTACAACCCAGAGCTACGGCTGTTTACGGTACAACCCAGAGCTACAGCTGTTTACGTTACAACCCAGAGCTACGGCTGTTTACGGTACAACCCAGAGCTACAGCTGTTTATGGTACAACCCAGAGCTACGGCTGTTTATGGTACAACCCAGAGCTACGGCTGTTTATGGTACAACCCAGAGCTACAGCTGTTTATGGTACAACCCAGAGCTACACCTGTTTACGGTACAACCCAGAGTTATGGCTGTTTATGGTACAACCCAAATTTACAACTGTTTACGCTACATCCCAGAGCTATGGCTGTTAATGGTACAATCCAGAGCTACAGTATGGCTGTTTATGGTACAACCCAGAGCTATGGCTGTTTATGGTACATTCCAGAGCTACAGTACGGCTGTTTATGGTACAACTCAGAGCTACGGCTGTTTATGGTACAACCCAGAGCTATGGCTGTTAATGGTACAATCCAGAGCTACAGTACGGCTGTTTATGGTACAACTCAGAGCTACGGCTGTTTATGGTACATTCCAGAGCTACGGCTGTTTATTGTACAACCCAGAGCTACGGCTGTTTATGGTACATTCCAGAGCTACGGCTGTTTATTGTACAACCCAGAGCTAGGCCTGTTTATGTTACATCCCAGAGCTACGGCTGTTTATGATACATCTCAGAGCTAAGGCTGTTTATGGTACATCTCAGAGCTACGGCTGTTTATGGTACA
>JACXGM010025023.1:0-15482 GCA_016801145.1 Umbra pygmaea | reverse complement strand
TCACTTTAAGGTATTGCTGCTAACATTTAAAGCATTAAATGGTCTTGCCCCTCAATATCTGGCTGACTTACTCCACCCTTACCGCCCTGCCCGGTCCCTTAGATCAGCTGAACTTGGTTTATTGTCCGTCCCTCGTTTCCGGTTGTCTACTGTAGGTGGAAGGTCATTTAGTCTTAATGCTTCTAAACTATGGAACTCCCTACCTCTCACAATACGTAGTGCCTCATCCATGGCTATATTCAAGACCCAGTTAAAGACATATCTATTTAACATGCATTTTGTATGATGTGATTATCTGTTTCCATGTGACTGTAATGTATGTCTGAATGTCTTGTAGTGTATATTGTAAAGCGGCCTTGAGCTATGGAAATGCGCTATATAAATAAAACTTCTTCTTCTTTTTCTTCTTCATCTTTTATAAAATTTGATTTTGGCCAAATGTATTTTACAACAGGAAAAACTGAGCGACCATATATCTACAACAAACTAGTAGTTTGTAACCTGTTGATGACAGGGGCGTGGCACCCCTGGGGGATGTGCGTCACTTTTCCCGGTGAGAGGGTTCAACACCCACACTTTTTCTGCAGTTTTGCACAAACGCCTTACTACAGTCGCTCCTCCGAGTGTGACCGGCTGATGATTGGCTGTTCTGCCTTAAGCCCCGCCTCTCTTCATGTGTTAGTTTTATCTGTCAGCAACCTATAGTTATGTACGTAGTTATGGTTATTTACATCTCCCTTTTCCAGCTACTTTAATTGATTGTTTATGCTTTGGAGTTTATTAAATAAGCTTGATATGTGTTTGGGAAGATGTTCTGTTCACAGTGCTGCCCACTGTGTTTATGTTTTGTTGACATGTCAAGTGTTTTTGGTATTATTTCGTTTTTCAGACTAATGCTAATTGGGATATTGTTCTGCAGTGACGTTTGGGTCTGGTACTGTTAGAAAGAGGAGATTCAGCTGCAAAAAATAAGTGGTGGATTGTCTATGTGGGTTCTTTAGAGCCGGAGATCACACATCAAAAGTTTAGACTTTTTTTTCCTCAATATTTTCTTACAAACCCAGCGATATATCCATTCCAGAAATTGTTGGTCTTGTGCAGGATGATGTCCAACACCTACATCATTGCAGAGTTGTTAGTTTCTCATTTTCACTTCCTAATTCCAGTTTGTAATGTTTTTAGTAAAACAAAAACAGTCTAAAAACTTTGTTGTGCGATATCTCTGGCTTTAATGAACCCACATAGACAATCTACCAATTATTATTTGCAACCAAATCTTATCTCCACAGCAAAATCATTGGTGCTGTGCAGATTTTGGCTAGGCAGGGCTTACCTTTTAGGGGCCATGAATGTGGTAAGGGAAATTTTGAACAGGTTCTGAAGTACAAATCATAGGATGACCCCTCTAACCAAGTGGTTGAAAGGTGGTAGAAAGGATGTATATACTTCAGCTATGGTTCAAAATAAAATCCTGACTTTGTTCAGCAGCGTGATCATACGTGAAACAGTTGAAAACATCAGATCACTTCCACACTTGCAGTACTCTGTGATGATGTATGGGACATGTGACGTGTCTGGAAAAGAGCAAGAGGCAGTGTGTTTGAGATAGGTTGACAAGGACTTAGTCCCTTGTGAATAATTTGTTAGTCTTTATGAGGTTTCTTTGACAACAGGAGAAAATCTAGCAAAAGTAGTCATGTCTGTTTTGCAGCGCCTAAACTTGCCTTTCACTGGGTTGCGTGGCCAAGCATACGATGGGGCCGCAAATATGGCTGGCAAATACATTGGAGCACAGGTCATTGTAAGAAAAATACAACCTCTGGCTCCCTGTGTTCTTTGTGCTGCCCACTGTGTTTACCTAATTACACAGAGGTCCTGTACTACCTCAATATTTATCAGGAATTCTCTGGATTGGGTCAATGAGTTGGGAGTGTTGTTTGGGCAGTCAGGGAAACTGAAGAACATATTTAAGGGAATTGCAAGGTCTGAGGAGGGTGAGGGTCCAAGTCACACAATACGACCTCTGTGTCCAACAAGGTGGACGGTCTGTACTAGTGCCATTCGCACTGTGCTTCACCAGTACAAGTTTATAGTCAAGGCTTTGGCTGAGATGGCAGTGAGTGAGTCTGATGCGGCTAGTAAGACACAGGGGCTGTATGAGACATTTCAACAGGGAAATGTTGTCCTTGGTCTTGTGTGTGTGCTTTGGAGATCACAGGTGAGTTGGAGGTTTAGAATATGTCCCTCCAGAGCAGAACACAGACTCTAGATGGTATGCTTTCAGCTGTTGCCTGTGTTAAGGAAGGTTTGAGCAAAAAGACCAACACAGAGAGTTTTCAGGCTCTTTACATGAAAGCAACAATGATGTGTGAGACGCTCCATCTCACTCCTATTGCCTCTCCTTGTGTCCGTATTCTACCTCAGTGCTTCACAGGTAGTGCTCCTGCACATGTACATGTGTCCCCTTCTGACTACTACAGGACTGAACTCTACAAAGTTCTGGATGTTGCTGACATGCAGTTTAGAGAAAGATATGAGCATAAAGAATGCATATATATATATATATATATATATATATATATATATATATATATATATATATACTCACCTAAAGAATTATTAACAACACCCTTTCAATTTCTTCTTAATGCAATGATCTACTGAACCAATCACATGGCAGTTGCTTCAATGCATTTAGGGGTGTGGTTCTGGTTAAGACAATCTCCTAAACTCCAAACGGAATGTCAGAATGGGAAAGAAAGGTGATTTAAGCAATTTTGAGCATGGCATGGTTGTTGGTGCCAGATGGGCCAGTCTGAGTATTTCACAATCTGCTCAGTTACTGGGATTTTCACGCACAACCATTTCTAGGGTTTACAAAGAATGGTGTGGAAAGGGAAAAAAATCCATTATGCTGTCACAGTCAGAGATGTGAAAGAGTCAAGTGCATTAGACTGGTACGTAAATTTTAATGGCAACAGCACGACAGCCAAATAATATATACTGTAGCGTGAATAACTTAGGTAGTAGCAACACGTAAGGATAACAACCAACAATGTGGGCAACATGCCCTGAGCATAAATAATACTGGTAATGAGCCTAAACATAAAGCACCTGTTGCTGAACATAGAGAAGGCTAGAGCGGCAGCTATGTTCCGCATACATAATAAGGGCAAATCAGAACTCCGGTGAAGGAGAGCGGCGTCTGTTGTCAGGAAGAGGGGCTGGTGTGACATATGCAGTAGTCCTGTGGGCGATGATGCCTTGTTGATGCTAGAGGTCAGAGGAGAATGGGCCGACTGCTTTTAAGCTGATAGAAGGGCAACGTTTGGCTGAAATAACCACTCGTTACAACCGAGGTATGCAGCAAAGCATTAATGAAGCCACAACACGCATAACCTTGAGGCGGATGGGCTACAACAGCAGAAGACCCCACCGGGTACCACTCATCTCCACAAAATATAGGAAATAGAGGCTACAATTTGCAAGAGCACACCAAAATTGGACAGTTGAAGATGGTTTGGTCTGATGAGTCTCGATTTCTGTTAAGACATTCAGATGGTAGAGTCAGAATATGGCGTAAACAGAATGAGAACATGGATCCAACATGCTTTGTTCCCACTGTGCAGGCTGGTGGTGGTGATGTAATGGCAATATTAAGCGTTGATATACAAGATGCACATTGTTTTAAAGCTGATTGTCCTATTAACATTGATGTATACTTTATACAATTCAAAACGTATGTTTTGGGGTGAATGTGACTAAATACTAAAGTGCAAGTTACACAAATTGGATAGCTATCCAACAGTCAATCATTGGCTTTTCCAGGATCAAATTATTCCATATGCTACAAAGTATTGTTTACATATCATAATGTGCACATTAATCAACACTGCCTTTACCTATCCTCCTCTGCTGAAAGTGCTGCCACCCAGTCAGAGGCAGGTACAGTAGTGCAGAAGGAGTAAAAGCACTGTAGCAGTAAAAAAAAAAAGAATGAAGCAGGATAGAGAGGTAGGGCAAATGAGTAGGAAAGACTGGTCAACACGTATCAAAAGTATGAAACCACTCTTGTGGGTTATTATCCAGTTTTTGTAGTTATTTGAATGAACCTCAGTTTATTAACTTACACACTATAATAATCTGCCATGTTAGTGGTGCATGATGTAGGTTGTGACTTTTTTACTCTTTATACTAAACAAACATATAGACTCAATATGCAACAATTTCAATGACATCCTACATTAGTGTTAAAGTAAGGATTTAAATCGAATAAAGGCCAATGGATTTCCCATGATGTGAATACACATGCACCAGGAAACAGTGTTCCTATATTGTAAATATAGAATTTCTATTGTTGTTCAGTACATAATTTTCACTAATTTCCACATAAAGTGACCTGTAACATACTGTAAGTGACATTTTTGTGTAATGCTTTTATTTTGTCTCAGACTGATGTCTTTCAAAGAACTGTAACTCAATACCTACTTTGAAATTGCTTATCTAGCTTTGTTCAGTGTAGTTTTAGATTAAATAGCTTGGCATAGGTGTTCAATTAGTTAGAGACACAATTTAAAAAAAACAATCTGGTATTGGAAGACAAATATATGAATATATTTAAGATGGGGGCCCAGAGATATATATTTTCATATGGGACAGGATTACTTTTAACCCCCCTAAGTAAAATGACTGAGTATGCCATGTTTACGTTTTTGCACTGTTTTAATTAAGGAATACAAACGCATTGTTAAAACAACCACATTTAAAATTAGGATATTTGTAGATTAGTCCATATGAATAAATGGTAGGCCTTGTCACATTATATTCTAGGCGTAAGTTTAGAACATAGTAAGTGATTGTAAATGGATTTGTGCCAACAATGGGAGATGGGAATAATGGAAACTTGGAAAGGTCTATGCATGCACGTGCGCATGTAGGGTGCCCTTTTTTAACTTGAGCCCCTGCCCCCCAAAATGTCTGTGCATGACCGAGGACACAACAACATTAAACACAGTGGGGAACTGAACCAACTACCTTCCGACTACAAGTCTGAATTTAACCACTGAGCCAACTGACGCCATCGTTAATACTTTCCATGCAGACATCTTTATCATTACTGTATATATTTGGCCTTACCATATATGATCTCATTTCCTCCTAAGGTTCCTGAGGATACACCACCCGCAATTAATTAAGAAGTACAATACTAATCCATAGTAGTGCACACACACATACACATCATTTAGCGGATGTAATTATAGTCCAAAAATGTACTTGGGGGCATTGCACTAACCATAACTGAATTTAATAAGATTATTAAAGAGTGTTGTAACAGCCTTATTACCTGTGACAGAGAGGGTGAATATGAGCAGGATCCTCATGTTGTTTTGTTCTGGTGTTCACAGCTTCTCTCCAGGTTGGTGTCTCTAGATGTTCTGGAGTTCACAGCTTCTCTCCAGGTTGGTGTCTCTAGATGTTCTGGTGTTCACAGCTTCTCTCCAGGTTGGTGTCTCTAGATGTTCTGGTGTTCACAGCTTCTATTAAGATTGGTGTCTTTACATTTTCTGGTGTTCACGCCTTCTCTCCAGGTTGGTTTCTCTAGATGTTCTGGTGTTCACAGCTTCTATTCAGGTTGGTGTATCTATGGTATATGTTCTGGTATTCACAGCTCTCCAGGTCAGTGTCTATATGTCTTCTACCTGTTATATTGTACTGTCTGGTTGGTCCATGTGTCCATAAATCTTGTTCCTTATTTAATTCAAGTCTTAATAATAAATGTTCTCTCACACTAATTCATACATATTATTGCATCTCACTCTAGCTGTCCCTCTCTCTACATTCTCTCTCTCTATTCTTATTTCTGCAGTTACATACTTCCCTGTTTCTACATATAACTATTTCTCTCTACTACGGTAGTTCAGAACAGACCACATCTACTTTCATGAAAGCCCTTCCCTCTTCCGTCTCAAACAGTCAATGCACTGTTTCTACTTTTAAAAGATACACTTCTACAGACCAGGGTACAGCCACCATTATAGAGAAGAGTAACAGAGTAATATTGCCACTAGTTGAAGCTCTAATGATGAGGATGAGTCTAAATTAAATTATCTTAGGTTATAATTCTTTTCTCCTAACAGATCTCATTTTGTAAATATGGTCGTACTGTCAGGGGTCCCCATCCATGCCATCTTTCGAGTCTCTATGAAATAAGCTTAAGCCATTATTAAAGGGAATCTTCCCCCTACAGCTATCTGGAGGTGCTAGTAGCTTCTCCCAGACATTTGTAGAACAGTGAGATATGTTTCACACATGCCGGGCTAGTGTAAGTGCAAGATTTGAAATTTTGCGGGGAAACTTCACGCTTTGACGTCACCATGTGGTATGAATGGACTGTGGAGATAGGAAAAATTAATATAGGCATGTATTCTTTCGCAAAAATAAGCATCCCTGTAATACTGATCTGGCTTTCAAACCTACTCCTTAAAGCCTCGGTTGTCCTTGATTTTTTATGGTATAGCTTGTCTTTCTGTGACTTTTCAATCAGCTGTTTTAATGCTAAACAGACGAGGTGGTATGATTTTTTCAGTATGTATAGAACTACAATGCTGGCTTCCTTGTTCCAAGCCCCGCCCACCTGGCATGTTCTCTGGATTCTATTAAATGGTTCATAAACAAAGTTGCTGGTAACACAATTGCTACTAACCAAAGATTTGCAAATTAGGAATTTTACAACTTGCTTTTACATTCTGAGTGACATCCAACCATACATGTTTGCGCCCGAATACACCGAAGAACATTTACAACAAATGGAGTTCTTCAGCTTATTTGGCAGCATCTTCTACAGAAACGCGGTTAAATTCTAATTCCCTAAGTGCATCTGAGGGTAATGTCAATTCATGACTACTTAAGAAACTATTTGCTGCAATGAATCGGATCGTGGACAAGCTTTACTTTTAAGGGTTGAAACTAAATGACTGACAACCGCATATGCGTCACTGAACACAAACGTTTTCAAGCA
The DNA here is from genome assembly GCA_016801145.1 of Umbra pygmaea. Taxonomy (NCBI): domain Eukaryota; kingdom Metazoa; phylum Chordata; class Actinopteri; order Esociformes; family Umbridae; genus Umbra; species Umbra pygmaea. Next base: position 8,464 of record JACXGM010025023.1, on the reverse strand, counting down.
CACATGGACAGATACGTAGTTAGAGGACAATTAACAAATGAGTAAGTTTATTAAACCAATTTTCTGTACCTTGATAATCGAGCACACATCGTGTCTGTGGTAATGGTATTGTTCTGTATGTGTATGTCTGCCAAAATAAGAAATAAATACATAAACAGAGATGGCAAAGGTACTCACTTCCTGTACTCAATTAGAAGTACAAATACTTGTTTTAAAAAATACTCTGGTAAAAGTAGAAGTACTTATTTATCTTCATTACTCAAGTAAAAGTAACAAAGTACAGGCTTGGCAATTGACTTCAAGTATAAAAGTAAAAGAAGCCTTGCAAATGACAACCATTTTATATGCAAAGCTACCTGGACCACACAAATGTTACTAGAGTGCAAGCTGAGAAACTTCCATGGACATGTAAAAAAGGCTTTTATGTGCCATTGCCTACATTTTAACTAGATGTCTGCCAATAGGCCTAAAACATCACATATATGATTATTGTGATAGAGACTGGGACTCTTGTGATTCTGTGAGAATTCACAGATAAAGTTTCTCTTTTTCAATCTTCCCCATAACATTTAAAGGAATCTACATGTATGTGTGTGTGCAGGGACGCTGACAGGGAGGGACAACTGGGATTGTTGTCATAGGCCCAGTCCTGAGAAGGTCCCAAATTTTGTTTTTGCACAGTCATATTTCTTTTACCGTGTGGCCCTAAATGGGAAGTTGTGTCCCGGGCCCAGGAATTCCTGTCAGCATGCCTGTGTGTGCTCACATGTGTGTTCTCAAGTTCCCCATACTTTTAGAGTTACAACTAAGGGATCGCAGCAGTGTATTAGAAATGAGATCTAGTAAATATTTGAACTTGGAGTGTTAATAATAATAAATGCAATGTCAGGATCACAAGTTTTACAATTGAAGTACTATAAAAGTTGGAGAAATTACAAATTCAGTGTGCATTGCATTAAAAAATATTTATTCAATTGCAAATAGACATCCAGCAAAAGAAAAAAGGCAAGAGATGTATGCCCTCAAATATGTAGATGTGCATGGATTTGTCCTGAACCCCTTAAAGAACTTGGGAGCATAGTGTCTACAGACCTTCTGTGTAGTGTAACGTGTCATAATGTAATTTTTGTATAGGACAAATATACTGGTACACACCTTTTGTGATATTGAACGTGTCATAATGTTATTGCGTGAAGGACAGTAAGTGAGTGAAAAAGCGTGTGTGTGTGTGTGTGTCTGGGATGGGCCGGAAGAGAGAGACCACAAAGTGTTAAAATGTATACCTCAAATTTGCAGCACATTCGCCAGGAGACATTCTTCATGACTACTATGTCAAACATCTCCCTCAGATGATTAGGAATGCCTTGCTGCTTGTCGAATCTGTGGGATCTCCGTTTTCTTCATTTTCAATCATGTCACCGTAAATAATACTATGCTAACGTTACCGCGATCAAGCCGAAAAATGATTTGCCGCGAATGAATGCCACCAAATCTGTCGAGTCGTCATGTAGTGGTGCATCAAATGCAACATATATTTCTATTCAATTAGATTGAATTTGGTATTGATGACAAGAGAAATATTAACGGTAACTTCACTGAAATTATTTGAAACTAAAGTAACAAGATAATTTTGTAAAATGTTAGGACTAGAAAGTACCGATATTCGTGTTAAGAATGTAAGGAGTAAAAGTAAAAAGGTCGGGACAAAAATAAACAGTAAAGTAAAAATATCTGAAAAATCTACTTAACTACAGTAACAAAGTATTTGTACTTCGTTACTTCCCATCTCTGTACATAAATAAATAAATGATAAATAATAAATAAGCATACGATTAAATGCACAAAAATACAGTAAATAAATAAACGTAGGCAGTAATTAAGTTATAAAATGAGACATTAATGTATATATCTCTTTTAATTAGCTTCTTTATTTATTCACCTTTGTAATAATTACCTTATTTATTTATTGTCCGTTATAATTTTCAACTTCATTTATGAATGACTTATTTTTGAAATGTATGTATTTATGTGTATATTAAAATATGTTTCTCTGTTTTATTATTCCTTTGTATTTTTTTACCCTATTTATTTACTCAACGCTATTTATTTCTACCTGTCATTTTTACATTTCTGTATGCATTTCTGCCTCATTATGCAAATGAGAAGGGGCGGTGTCTTAAGGGGAAAACTTCTGCCTATTGGTTGGTAAGCATTATACTGCATTGGTCGAATAAGGTAATTATTACAAAGGTGAATAAATAAAGAAGCTAATTAAAAGTGATATAAACATTAATATCTAATTTTATAATTGAATTACTGCCTACATGTATTTATTTACTGTATTTATTGTGCAATTAAAATGATGCTTATTTATTTTTGTTGCACATTAATTTATTTATATATTTATTTCTTATTTTGGCAGACTCAGTCCTACATATATGTGTAGTGTGCCAGCTGTATTTAGTAGCTAGTTGAGTGGGTCAATTACTATACCTAACTATATATAGGCTATTCTTTCTAGATAAAAAAAAAATTGATGGGATCACATTGCTTTCCAGCCGCTTTCGGGTTGTAATGCCGGTTAATTCCGCACGTAGATCCCTTTCGTATTCTTCCTACCTAAAATGCTGACTGCAGACCCTAACGTTTTTATATTGTAAAGTGTGAAAGATTACTCCTTCTTTTTGGGCTTGCTTGTAATTTCTGCAACCAGGTACAGAACACCAAACGGGCATGATGAATAGAAATCAGACTACAATTTCAAAAACAAATATAGTTGCAAGCAACGATTGGACGGGGGTACTCCGATATGGTAAGTATAAGAAAAAAGGCTTCCAATGGTACAAACCATTACTTTCTAGCATGTACGGTTCAGGAAGTATGACAGTGACGTCATTGTGAGTCATTGAACCATCGGTTGGCCATTTTTTCCGCCTTTTTGCATTGTATCTCTTAGTCCATATCACCATTAAGGAAAGCATGTATAAGATACTTGTATGCCAAAGCGCAAGTTGACCAAACCTATTGTTGATTTTAAGATGATTTTATTGGTGTGGGCAAAATGTTCATTTATGGGCAAAAGTGACCCAATTTTGAGAGTCAATATCACAGGCTGTGTTTAACCCACATGGACAAATCACCCCTCATTCTTTAGAGTGGAACTCCCTCATTCCATTGCTACCACCCACGGGTTCCTATCATGTACGGTTCAGGAAATATGTCATTGTGTTTTCATCATGCATCAGTGAACCATTGGGTCGGCCATTTTGTCTGCCATTTTGGATTGTATTTCTTATTGCTCATCACCCTATAGGGATGACAGTATAACAAATATGTATACCAAAAGCCAGGTCAATCGGACCTATAGTTTATTTTATGATTATTTTTATAGGTTTTGTCATATTTTCACTGTACAGAAATATCCAAAATTTCGGACTTTATGGGTTCCTAAGCCTTTTTTGTTCATCATGATAAAAAAGGTGGGTGCACATAGATGTTACACTCTAGGTTAATATTGGTGGATATGGGCTCATAATGAAATTAATAACTGAGTCATGTGCTATAGCACCCCTGGTGGAGGAATCAGGGTGGGCATTGGTGTTGTAGGTACTCATGGGTTATAGTTTAATGGGACAAAGTTATACAACTTTTCATCATGTACTTTTTATGTTATTAAGAAATTTAGAGCAGAAGAATAATCGGACTAACGATTACTCCTTCGGAGTACCCCTAAATATGTATAACTTTCTAGCGTCAAGCTCTACAGAGGTGTGCTGTTGAACTGCTCTACAGAGGTGTGCTGCCCATGTTCCGTGTTGGTGCGTTCAAATGGGGACGGGCACTAAATTCACTTGGAATTCTGGGAGTTGTGATAGCATAAGTTAAGACGGATACAGAAGCACCCCAGTGGATGCAAAAGGAACTAAAAATATACTATCAGCTTTTCTCTGATATATTGAAAAAGAACAAAATGTGTATATGACATAAATCATCTATGGTAACATTTGTATATGCTATACTATATGTAATGGCTAAGCCTTAAACTTAAAGCCACCGAGGGGCTGCTATACAGACTTAAAATCAAACAGTCTATGACTAGTAAACTAGTTGACGCGCTCTCGTCTACCTGACACCGCTCAGTATCCTCCTGTTGATATCACACACTCCAGTAGTCATCGTTGCTTTTTGATGGAAATTTATTGATAACAATGCTCTTCATATAACGTGCAAGAATCCATGTCCATTAAGCTCCACCAACAAACATTGTACACATCCACATGAGCATGTGCGGTGTCTCTTGATTTGATACGGTCAAAAACTATTTGTGCTCCTCTGATTAACAGCACCCCCCTCCTATTACCTGTTAAGGTTCCTACTTAAATAGACGGAATTCAAGAACACAGTGACACCAATGGACAATTGGGGTCCTACACCCAAACAAATGAAAATGGCTCTTACACACCGGCCCGTAATTGTTATGACGTGAAGGCATTACAATTCAAACATTCATACAGTAAAGAGACATGGTCAAAAGACGATTAGAAACTTTCTCAATTCCCAAAACACACATTTAAATGCACCGCTGAGCTGTACCCTCATGTAGCAGGCAAATTTTTGTCACAGGCCTTGTAAGTACCCCAGACTTTGTCTGTAGACGCACTGAGCGAACAAGTTCATTTTTGTCCTGTAAAGCCTCCAACACTCTTCCAAGCGGCCAGGAGCCCTGTGGGGCATAGGGATCCATTATGACAACAACATCTCCTGGTTTTAAGTTTCTCTTTTTCTGATTCCATTTTTGACTTTCCTGCAACAAAGGTAAGTATTCTCGTATCCAACGTATTCAGAAAAGATCAGAGATGTACTGAACTTGCTTCCATCTTCTCTTGACGTACAGATCATGTGATTCAAACAATTCAGGACGCAATGATGGTGTTCTTTTCAGTCGGAGAATATGGTTGGGAGTGAGTGGCTCAAGATCATGTGGATCATCGACTGCTTGGTGGTAGGCCAATCATTTAAAATGGCCTCAGCTTCACAGATGACTGTGTGAAGCCCATCATCCTCCAACATCTGCTGTCGAAGAACAGAACTGAGAATTCTTCTTATCATGCGGATTACACGCTCCCATATGCCACCATGATGTGAACCTGCAGAAGGATTAAACCACCACCTTACTCCTTGTTGCTGTAACATTTTTTGAATCTGTGCATGATTCAGAGTTGACAGAGCCTTCCTTTAGCTCTTTCTCCGCTCCTTTGAAGTTGGTTGCATTGTCCGATTGAATTTGAGAAACTTGACCTCTCCTAGCAATGAAACTACGCAAAGCATTGATACACGCATCTGTATCCAGAGAATTTGCCACTTCCAGATGTACTGCTCTGCTTGCCAAGCAAGTGAATATTACTCCATAGCGCTTCACTGTGTCTCGCCCTTTCTTCACCTCAATTGGACCAAAATAGTTGATTCCAACATTAGTAAATGGCGGAAGATCAGGAAGAGTTCTCTCCTTTGGCAAATCTGCCATCTTTTGCTCCACCATTCTGCCATTGTATCTTCAACAGAAGGAACATTCGGTTATGATTTTCCTCACAGCCGAGTTAGCACTTGTAACCCAGTACTTTCTCCTCAGTGTGGATAGCGTATGGTTACGACCACTATGAGCAAGCTGTTGATGTAGGTATCTGATGATGAGAGTGGCTACGTGTTGGTCTTTTGAGAGGATAATTGGATGTTTCACTTCCTCTGGTAAGGAGCCTTTTGTCAACTGTCCTCTAACTCTCAGAAGCCCATTATCCACATATGGATCCAATCTGTAGATAGCACTCTGTTTCATTATATTTTTCTCAGATGACAACGTAGAAATCTCCTCTGCAAATCGTTGTTGTTGACAATATCGAATAATGGCATGCTTGGCCTCTAAAAGATCCCCTGTCGACAAATGCTGCTCCTGTTTCTTTTGGTGGCATTGAGCTTCTGGCAAATGCCTCCTCTGACTCATCTCCAACAGAGCCTTTCTGGTCTTGAGGAGCCATGCCACTGCGACTTTCAGCTTCCTCCAGTCTGAAAAGTAGGCCATTAGCTGATTGGTGGCATCAGGTGACTCTTTCACCTTAACAACATTCACTATGGCTTCCTGCTTGACCTCCAAGTCATCTGCTCCTATTGCAGTTTTCAAAAAATTTGCAGGCCAGTCCTCTTCTGGTCCATGCAAAACCTCTGGCCCACCAATCCACCTATGACCCTGTATAAAATCTCCAACCCTCACTCCTCTGGATGCATCATCCGCTGGATTTTCCTTAGACCCTACATGCCGCCATTGGGATGTTTTGGTGGCGTCCCTGATTGTTGTGACCCTGTTTGCCACAAAGGTATGGAAAAGTTTGTCCTCGTTACTTATGTATTTAAGCACTGATGTACTATCAGTCCAAAAAACAGACTCTTGCAACTGGAGCCTTAACTCGCTTTTCAGCATCAGGTCAACACGAACCGCAAGGACAGCTGCAGTCAGCTCTAGACGAGGAATGGTGATTGTCTTCAAAGGTGTAACTCTGGCCTTACCCATCAGGAATGCAAGATGGACATTCCCTCTGTCGTTCTGCGTCCTTAGGTAAGTGACATACCCCACCACACTAGCGTCCGAAAAATGATGATACTGGGCCCATTTGGGGTTTCCAAAGCCGTTAGGTTTGATGCACCTCGCAACCTTGAACCTAGACAGCACATCCAAGTTCTCCAACCATTTAGTCCACTGCTGCAACATTTCCTGAGGTATGGTTTCATCCCATCCAAAATTACTTCTGCAAAGGTCCTGTAGAATGATTTTGGCAGGCAAAACCACTGGTGCAATAAATCCAAGGGGATCATAAACAGAACTCGTCAATGACAGAATTCCACATCTGGTGGAAGATCTTTGAGGAACTTCCATTGTGAACTGGAAGGAATCAGTCTCAGCACACCACTGCAGACCCAATGCTCATTCAACAGGAAGATTGTCTCTGTCTATATTCAGTTCCCTCAGATCAAAGTCAAAGTCAAAGTTGTTTATTTATCATATACATCGAATAACATACATCATCCTATGCAGAGAAATTCTTTTGACATGACACGGCGCATCTATGTAGTGGGCTAAAAAAAAAAGAATTACAACAATATAAAGAATTTTTAAAATAATAATGACAATAGTAATAATAAAGCCAATGATGCGCTCCGCTGACTTCACCACCCTCTGAAGGGCCTTACGATCAGCAGCGGAGCAGCTGCCGTACCAGGCTGTAATGTAGCCTGAGAGGATGCTCTCAATGGTGCACCTGTAGATCCTTTGCCCTATGTTTCTCAGGTATATTTTGCAGCATTTTGCGACTGTTACTCATCCATTTAGTCAGAATGAATCCTCCTTTGCGGCAGAGACCAATTAGATGTTTGACCAAAAGAGCGGTTTCTTCGTTAGATTTCATACTCTTCAAATAATCATTAACGTAGAAGTTCTCCTTAACAGTTTGAACAAGTTCAGGTGGAAAATCTGCCTGATTGTCACCTGCTGTTTTCCTTAGTGCGAAGCTGGCAAAACTCGGAGAGGACACCTCACCAAACAGATGGACAGTCATGCGGAATTCGGCCAGCTCTTTGGTCAGATCTCCCTCTGGCCACCACAAAAACCGAAGGAAATCTCTATCCTCCTCAGCCACTTTTACCTGAAGAAACATTGATTGTTTATCACCCATGACTGCAACAGTTTCCTGTCTGAATCTGAGTAAGACTCCAAGCAATGTGCTAGTAAGGTTAGGACCTTGCAGGAGTTGATGGTTCAATGATGTTCCCTTGAATGTTGCTCCACAGTCGAACACAAACCTTAGCGTCCTCTTCTTTGGGTGATATACACCATGGTGAGGAATGTACCACACCTTGCCACTGCTACGATCTAGCTGCTGTGTAGGTATTTTCTCTGCGTAGCCTTTGATTACCATATTGTTAAGACATGTTATGTACTCCTCATAAAACTGCTTGTTGCTCAGGAACTTCCTCTTCAGACTCAATAGCCTTTGCTTCATTACAGAGAAGTTGTTGGGCAGAGACATTTTATCTTTCTAAAGGGCTATCTCAAGCTGTAGTGACCCTCTACAAGTCTTGCAGAATGTTCTGCAATGTCCATGAACTTGATGTCTTCTCTTGATAGACCTCTCTCTTTTGTAGCTCTCTCATTAAACTCATGATTGTACTGTGTAGTAGGGAGTAAAAGGATACCATTAATATGCACAATAAATTAATACATTAAAGGAGTGTTCCACAGTAAATCAGTTTCATAGTATACCATTTACAAACGTTACCATAGATGATTTATGGCATATACACGTCTGTTTTTTTCTATATATCAGAGAAAAGCCGATAGTATATTTCAGTTCCTTTCGCATCCACTGGGGGGCTTCTGTATCTGTCTAAACTTGAGTTACCACAACTCCCAGAATTC
>JACXGM010025022.1:0-15482 GCA_016801145.1 Umbra pygmaea | reverse complement strand
TATATGATTTTATCTGTGTTTATAGCTCAGGCTGTAGTTATATGATTTTATCTGTGTTTATAGCCAGGCTGTAGTTATATGATTTTATCTGTGTTTATAGCCAGGCTGTAGTTATATGATTTTATCTGTGTTTATAGCCAGGCTGTAGATTGTGAGTGCACCATTAATCCACATTCAGGATTACAAGTACCGGTACATGGTTGCGTAAGTAGAGAGTGCAGGTGCTAACATGGCCTGCGTGCAGTCCTGACCTGTCTCTGATTGAGAATGCGTGGCGCATTATGAAGCTCAAAAAAAGGCAACAAAGGCCCCGTAGAGTTGCACAGCTGAGGATGTTCATAGTGGACGAATGGTGGGAAATTCTACGTGCTCTATTTAACCAACTGGTGTCTTCAGTGCCCAACACTTAATAAGTGTTACTTAAAGAAAAGGTGATCTTACACAGTGGTAAACAGTTGAATGTTTGAAAATAAACTATATTTAAAACAAAAACACTCTTACACAAAACAAAGCAGCCATGAGTGGCAAAACGTAATACAGACTCTGAATAAACCTCACATGACAGACATACAAGCAACAATACCTGACAGCTACAAAACACTACTACAGGACTTAAGTATACTACTAATTGATCAGTGAACTCAGGTGGACCAGGTTATTGAATGCGGTCTATTGGAAAATTTGAGTCATGTGATACAAGAGAGCGGGAACCAGTCAATCCGACACAGAACACACACACAAAGGAACCCTGAGGGTTCGACCATAACATTGCAGCCCCAGAAGCTTGGCCCCCGACGTGCAAGCCCACCCAGTCAGGAGGGTGACCCCAACGGCACACACAGAAATAAAAAAGGGGGAGGGCAGCCAAAACCTGACCAGGAGGGGGATGCCCCTGCAGAAGCCACCCTTTGGGAGGACGACCCCGACGGCCACATTGGAAACAGATAAATGAAGGACCACGCCTTACGGGTGGTCCTATCGATGGCGGCCAGAGGAGAGGTGCTGCATGCAGTGGTTGATGGGATGTGGTAGGTACTGGCTGTGGGGACAATCCACACTGACAGGAGGTGGTGAACGAAGTGGAACCCTGGTGGTCTCCACTACTTTAGACAGTGCGGTGGTCTCTGCTGAGGCCACTGTTGGTGGAAGACCCCCGGTGGTCTCTTTTCTGGCCAGGTCCCCTGGGATTTACGAGCCGGGGAGGAGCCCCGAAGCAGCGGTGCTGGGAGAGGAGCCACGAAGTCAGCCGCTGTTGTGTGGCCAACATCCGTGAGGCCTGATGTGCGGCAACAACCAGAATAATACGCACAGAAAACACACGTAATCATATCAGCTCCCCGGAGGGGTCGACTGTGACATTTTGTTTGTTTTATTAGCATTTTCCATATTGTCCCAATTTTTGGGGAAATGTGGTTGTAGCTAGGCTGTAGTTATATGACTCTATCTGTATTTATAGCTAGGCTGTAGTTGTATGACTCTCAGTGGTGGGCCGTCAGGGCCTACAAAGCGTTCTCTGCAGGCCTAAAGATAGTCAGAATCAGAAATTTATTAACTTCTTTAATATATTTTTTCATTAACACTATATATATTTTACAAAGCTCATTTCAATTAGTCTATAAGGTAATTTCATTGCTACAGTACGCTCTGTTCAGTTGCCTTGATTTTAGCGCAGTTCATATAAATGAAAGATTTTATCCAATAAGATTTTTTCATCCGTGTTTTCTCCGGGTAGACTGGGGCATTCAGAATTCAGAGTGAATACTGTCTGCTGTTGAAGCCCATCAGGAACATGTTGTTGATTGTCATATTTTTAACCAATCAGATTTTGACTTTACCATGTTGGGTGTGTTGACCAACTAAAACATTTCTGCAAACCTAGCCTTACATCAGCATCGTTTCTGTTGCTGATAGGAGTTCAATAAAGTTCAATAAAGCTCAATAAAAAAATGTGAAAAAGTTTGCCAACCGAACAAGAACTAGCTTACAGCCGTCTCTGATTTCATTAAACTTTAAATTTTTAGATTGTTAGATTTTTTACTTTTAGCAGAATGGCAGATGGAGGTGAAGAAGTAGCTTTGGTGGCAAATATAGGACTGGGCAGGATCGACTCTCAGCACTGGGCAAGATCTTTTATTGGAACTTAACGCAAAGATGTGCTGTACAACCGCGTCATAGAAGTATTTTAGAAATAAGAAAAAAGAAAGCAGGACAAACTTTGTTTTCAAATAATTAGCAACTTTGGTGAGTTTGATGGATTTTTATATATTTTTACTAGCAGCCTTAATGGTTCTTAAAGGGGCTTAGTGCATGTACTGTATTTGTATTTAAAGGTACAATATGTAATATCAATCAAAATAATAACAAAACACATACTTTGCAATGAAAGAAAACATCACTATACATATATTATATATATTTCTTAGTTGTGTACTTACATTATACTAAATGTTTCCACCAACTTTCAAATCCAGAGAAATCTGTAATTTAATTTGAAGACACGGGACGTTTCTTTTTGTCGACCGTCAATGACGTCAGATAATATAGTTGCTCTAAGTTCCAGGGAACCGCCAAACATAACGTGAATAAAGTTATAATATTTTTAACAATACATTACTTTGTCATTGACGACGATAACAAAACCCATGATCCCACGCAACCTCCCGACGTCATCCAAGTACATCTTTTGCTATTGTTTTGATTTAGAGCCCCCTGGTGGCCAAAAATTACATATTGCACGTTTAAGCAGGGGGAGATAAACAGCCACACTTCATCCTGGCGCCAAGCCTGTTAATACTTGTTAATTATCACTGCTTGCTTGTTTTAGATCACTACTGGTGTAAAGCATGTTCAGATCGTGTATATATATATATACACGATCTGAACATGCTTTACACCAGTAGTGATATATATATAAGGTCCATTGTTCAGATTCAGAGGTCTTAGCGGGCTGTGCTTTTGAGTGTGCGTGGTAAACCTGCATGTGCGTTTTATCCGCAGCTTGTCTGCAATCTCTGGGTAAGTCTGTTGAATCCTGATTGTTCCTTCTGGCATTTTTGCATGTTTGTGGTGTTGTGAATGGGTATTATGAGTTAGTTCATATTTAATTGGACATTGATTTTGTCTATCCGATGGCTACAGTATGTGTAATGCGACATCCTGCCTTAGTGCGTAATTGTGGTACATTCTTGTGGTTTCAGTCATGTCGGGTCAATTAGTGTAATGTAAGTTTCATAGGCGTTGAGCCTCGTGTTAAATAACTTTATTGAATTAAATAAACTTATCTTCATTATGAATATGGGGTGCATTATATGCCGAATGACAATAACCTACCCTAGAATGTCATTGTGAGGTTATTATAATGCGTTTTAATTTTGGGAAGATGGTGAAGGCCTAGGTGTATAATGCACGGCCTGCCACTGCTCCATCTGTATTTAAAGCTAGGCTGTAGTTATATGACTCTATCTGTATTTATAGCTAGGCTGTAGTTATATGACTTTATCTGGATTTATAGTTAGGCTATAGTTATATGACTTTATCTGTGTTAATAGCTAGGCTGTAGTTATATGATTCTGATCTGTGTTCATAGGTTGTCTTTATGATGCAGGCAAGATTAGTTGTGAGCTTGGTGGTTACTGTGAATGGAATGCATACTGTTTTGTATGTACCGCCATACCAGTGTATTTGAATACACAACGTCCAGAACGCTACGCCGCACGACATTGTTTCGGATCAGACCCTTTCCAATGTTGCGCTTCTAAACACGCATGGTTCAACTGTGAGGCGTGGTGAAGGTAAACAATAGTGCTCTGGTGTTACGGTAAAATTGATGCTGCAGAACTAGTTAAACATGATGACACAGAACAACTTGTGCCAAAAAGAGGAGCCGCGTCTGTTTTTTGGATTTTTTTTGGTAAAAAAAAATCTGACGTCAACCAAACAAGCATTTTATGCAAGTGTTGTCGGGCTAAAGTTGTTGCCGGAGGAGGTAACACGAGCAATTTGCTCCACCACCTTAGCCGCAAGCACGTCTTGGAATATCAAAAAATGTATTACGTAAAGGGCAGCGCCCTCCACATCAGCAGGTACAATATTCACTCTTCATGACAGTTAAATAGTCCATCCATTGTCTATCTACTGCAATAATTCCTCTCTCAACCAGTACTCACCTGATTATGCATGAAAAAATAATATTTTTTTATGATTATATACCTTAAAACCGGTAGAATCTTAAAAAATACTCTGATATACATTTTTGGTCATACCGCCCAGCCCTAGTTTTTGTTACGACATACATAATGATCCTGCTGTTCCGACGCACACACCCGCTCACAGACACACACACAACACACACACATGCACCCAGTGCTTATTTTGAAGGGCATCCTGTTGGAACAGGATCCGGGGCCTCTCGAAATTCGTGAGATTTGTTCCGGCACCTATTTTGGCCTGATCCGCTGGCTATCAGGAATGTTATGTCTACTTCCATAACTGTTTGCCGCCAATGCCGTATACATTCTATTAAAATGGATAAGAGTTCAAACAAGTGGCCTATATTCTTCCTCACTAATATGGTGTGTTCTCATATATGTCACAATGTCCCCGGTATATGGGTGGTTAGTTTGGTTAGTGTTTGTTACTCGTTAGGAATAGACATCTTGTATTTCTTCCCTGTTTTTTTTATTCTGTTTCCCGCCTTACGTTCACATGACCTGGTCACATGTTTTAGTTGTCCTATCAGTTTCATTGATTAGTCCCCAGCTGCATGCCCTTCCCTTGTTAGTTAGGTATTTAGTTCAGTCTGTTTGTTTGTCTTTTGTGGTTGAGGTGCAACTGGTCGGGACTGATTGGCATGGCGTCCTTGTGGGGTTCCAGTGCGGCGGAGTTGGAGCAGGAGAGAGCCGAATTGCGAGAATTTGATTTGCAGTGTGAGAGACAGTCGCAAGTGCATGGAGGGGAGTTCGGATGGGAGTGTGGGTGTTGCTGGTGTGTGTGGGTAGGTTTTGAGGAGTCACATTATGTACGGAGGAGGAAGAAGCATGCACAGAAGAAAGAGGGTGGTGAGTGTAGTTGGTGGTTGTGTGGAGCAGGGGTATATTCTGATTGTGGGTTTGCAGCCCCAAAAGGTAAGGTGTTGCACCTCACTGCAGTGATTAGGGAACAGGTTATAAGTTGGAGGTGTTGAATGGGGGTAAGGTGAATTGTCTGGTGCCTGGGAATGCAGCAAAGGTGAGAGTGTGTCCACGGGTGTACCGGAGGATCTGTCCATGGACAAGCTTAAAGAGGTGGTGTCGGGAGGGGTTGTGCTGGAAGCGAGACGGTTGGGCGGTAGGGCACTGGGGTTGGAGAAGGTGAGTCTGACGGTATTGTTAGAGTTTGGAGGGCCGTTGCCGAGTAGGGTGCAGTTAGGGTATCTTAGTTCTTTTCTTGCTGTAGGGGTGGGTAGTGGACAGTATTTCAATTTCTTAGGGTGGTGGGTTGAGTTGGGTGGACTCGAATGGGATGGACCGTGAGTCTGTTGTGATCCACCAATAAACCCATAGAAGAAGTTGAAGTTCTTTCTGGTTCTTTGTCTTATGTTAAGGTATGTGTTATATGCTTGTTTCTGGTTATTATACCGTATTGTCTTATGTTTTGGTTTTAGTGATGTTTCTCATTTGTTCTTGACCTTTCTGTCTTCTGTTAAGTATTATATCTATTGAATAAAGAAACCCAACTATTGTGAAGACGCACCTGCCTCCGAATTCTCTGCATAACGTTACCATAGAATTTAAATCTGTAATGTACGAAAAAAATGCTGAATGTTCCTACAAGCTGAAACCAGTGTTCCCATGTCAGTGAACTTTCCGCAGGAGCACTATTTCAATATGAAAGCTTTTTTTGATCCTGATGAAGAAATACAAGTTAAGAAATTAAGAGAATAAGGATAAACGAAGTCAGTTAAATATCATTAAATTATAGAAAAAGTATTGGGAAAATATGTAAACTCTGTTGTGCATAAAGAAGTTGAACTAGTTTATAGGCATTTTCATGGTTTTGAGTCCTGAACTACCCCAGATCCTGGCAACCATGGCTGCAACACTATTTCCATATCTGGGTTGTCTAGAAACAAACCGTGGTGATTAACATCCTAGAAGTCAAACAAGGAAACTTTGCTGGAAAACCAAGGTAAAACTTCATTTTAGTAATTATCATTACTACTGATGAGTTTCATAACTATCCTGTGCAAATTTAATGAAAGAAGCTCTCAGTTAAAAAAAAAGCATTGGTTTCTGCTGTGCATGTTGCATTGACAACATGCTAGCTGTGCAAGTCAGCCTCAAAATACTTAGTGCCAGATCAAAAACATCCAGAGCTAAAGTGGCATTAAAATAGGCATACATAAATCACAATCATACTAGGATAAATATAGGCAACCATCTGGGCCTGCATGGCAGACGCAGAGATTTAAGACACTGTGTCTCTACCTTATGATGATTTCGGTACTCCAAATCTAGATTTGAGCTCTGTGTGTGGGCCCGGGCCGTGAGTGAATCGTAATGCGTGATTTGCGTCAAGACAAATCTGATTGGCCAATATACACTGAAGATAAATTAAATAATTTTTAATTAAATAATTACAAATGTATCCCTCTCTTCATTCCACACAGCAGACATGACATACAAAATGTTGTGCAACAGACATTTCAAGCAGAGTTATTTATTTAAGCTACCATTTTATTGTCATCACAGTTTGCCAACAGGGGGTGCTGCAGCACCTACAGCACCACTACTTCCTGCACCTCTGCCCTATGGTGTGCTACACAGTGGGAAGTTTGTAGATGGGTACACCATCTGTACCATGATGGACGCGGACTGGCACAGTGCGGCTGTAATGGGAAAGGGTAGTGATGATGATTCAAGGCTTCATTACTGTTCTTCAAGCAGCAGGAAGATGTCAACACAAACTCAGTATTTACTCTGCAAAATAAAAGCAGTCACTGATATTTGACACATTGCAATGCATTTCAACAATGATGTTTATTTGGAAATAATAAATCTAACTGCTGCCAGCACAATATATTTCTGCAAGACGAAAGGAAATTAAGTCTTGAATCCCCATCATTACATTTTTTTAAATGCATTGCAATGTGTCAAATATCAGTGACAGTTTTTATTTTGCTAAGTAAATTCTAAGTTTGTGTTGACAGCTTTATCCTGCTGCTTTAAGAACAGTAATGAAGCCTTGAACTCCCATCACTAGGAAAGGGTGTACTGAGCTGCTGTATTGTTTCCTCGTTTTTTCTGTTTGTTCCATTACCTCTGAACTTGCCGATCCTTTCTCCCTCTCACGGGCCTATGTGGTCCGGGACCTTCGAATTTACAAATTGCACTGCATGCAACCCTAAACTTAGCCTCAAAAACCTTGAACCCTTTAGGTGGAACTTTTAGTTTAAATCCACTGTACCAGTTAAACCACAACATTTCTTTAATATTTTTATATATCCAAGCTTAAACATAGTTTAAGGACATTTGTCTCCACCTTAGCATGCACACAAACACGCACGCACACACCCACATGCATGCACATATACAGAACATCTGGCTCCAAGTTTGTGATGTGTGTGCCAGAGGTGAGGGATGAGAGGCCAGAGTTTGAGAGGAGGTGACTGGTTTTCGAGGAGGACATGCAGACGCACTCAGAGTTCTTGGACAGAAAGGTGACATGTTCGTCTTTCCCGGTTACTTCATGTGTGCGTGCCTGCTGAGGCACACTCAGTGAGTTCACTTTAGACAGCTAGGAGAAGCCTCTTGGCCTTTTCTCTCCACTTCTCAGTTTACAGCAGGACGACGGACAGGCATGCAGATGGACAGACAGGCAGGCAGACAGGCAGACAGACATATAGACAGGTAGGCAGACAGGAACACAGACAAGCAGGCAGGCACACAGACAGACTGACAGGCAGGCACACGGAAAGACACAGATTCCAATGTTTGCAAAGAGCTTTCCAATCTATTAAATAAAATAAGAATATTTATCTCATGCAAATCACATCAGTTCTAAAAAATACCTAATGTGTATAGTTGTGTATATGCATGCATAAGCAGTATGCCCATCAATTGCTATACATACATACTGTACATGTTATAAAAGTCCTATACTCACAAATTAAGAGAAAATTGATTAATGGTGGGGTCACAATATGCCCTGCTCTTCTATGCACAGTAACCAGCACAGCATACATCCTTCCTGCATCAATGCCAATCATATAAAGACAGCCTCTGACTATGAAAGCAGAGAGAATAATATAATGATAGCCTCATTGATTATGTTAAAAATTATCATGTAAAGGCAGTTACAGCCTTATAAAGGCAGAGTTATATTACCGTAATAGTTTTACCTAAACCAGACCCAGCAAACATAGGAATGACCTAAAGTTAAACGGGCTGATTACCGTTTTGTCTAAATTACACTATAAGGCTTGGAAATATCACAGCATTGCTAAAGTAGGCTAAAATTTAGTAGAAAACAACCTCACCATCATTATCATCATCCTATTTAGTGGGATAGCTTGAAACGCTGCCACAGTCATCTAATCTGACATACTTATTACTGGGGCTTCTTGCGAGGCAAATCCCCTAGTCCAGATCTTTGACATACTTCTTCTTATTATTATTATATGTACTGGGGCTTCTTGCGAAGCAAAGAATTTTATTATTATTTATTTATTATTATTTATTATATTTATTATTATTCCACCACTAACTCCTCCCACAGTTAATAAATTAGTGAAAAAAATTCAACTTGAAAACTTTTAGTACGTATCTGACCAAATTTCTTCTATTCAGATTTTTTATATCTATTATATATTTTGAAATAGTTAAATTTCATTAAGTTTTAAGATGATACTTCTGAGCATGAGCAGCGGAAAGGGCATCCTGACTCATTACTTCTGCTGCTGAGGAGCTCCATTATTACTGAAGTCACAACAGAAAGAGCTTCTTCCAAACAAAAGAAACACTGACATTAGTTACCATAGCAACCAGCTACACTTCAACTATGATCATGTTAATTAACCTAAGTTGCATAATTAGCCTTAATTAACACTAGAACATGTTTTGTATTGTATGTATTGAACCTTACAAGCAAGGAGTGAGACTAAACTTTTATTCAAGTTTAAGTTCAAATTTGTTGAACATGTTTAGGCAACTTCATAATATTTATAATATTGCAAACCTACTTCACCCACTCCACCCAGTTTTTCCACACACTCCACCCATTACTTCACTTAGTTTACCCACTCCACCCAGTTACTCCACACTTTACCCAGATCATCCCCACCCATCATCCCTACCCATCATACCCACCCATTCTCCTGACACATCATCCTTACCCATCATCCCACCCATCATCCCTACCTATCATCCTAACACATCATCCATACCCATCATCCCTACCCATCATCCCTACCCATCATCCCAACACATCATCCCCACTCATCATCCCACCCATCATCCCATTCGTCATCCCCGCCCATCATCCTAACACATCATCCCACCCATCATCCCCATCCATCATCCTGACACATCATCCTTACTATAATCCCTACATCATCCTTACCCATCTTCTAGACCCATAATCCCCACACATCATTCCAGCCATCATCCTTTTTTATGCTACAGAAACCGCTTGATCTATTTAATTCAGAAAACGTAAAGCAAACAGCCGTTGTTCTTTGAGTAGTGGGCTGAAGTATTGGGGTGAGTTATAACAAAATTATATTAAATTAATGACAAAATTGAATGAGTCACTAATAAAAGGATTTGTGACGGATTGTTCGAACTGCACATCTTTACGGTTTTGAGCGTCTCCCATACTGTTAACTAAATATGTTTTCAAGCACTTCAGGCAAGAGAAATGGATGGTTGGCCAACATTCTAACAATGGGAGAGCTAAGCTTATTCATGGGGGTCCTAGCCCTTACTCTAGCCTGCTGATACAGGCCGGTTGAATTTTGCTGGAATTCCACATAGCCTGAAGTTATAGTTAATATGTCCAATACAATTATAAATTGTTTTCAAAAATATTAAATATTTGAGTGGTAATTATTAAGCTTGTATGTGCTGTATTAAGTGAGTAGCCTATGTGATCTAACTGTAACCGCCACAGTCTCCACCGGAAGTCTGCCCACCGCCACAGTCTCCACCAGCAGTCTGCCCACTGCCAGAGCCTCCGGCAGCAGTCGGCCCACCGCCACAGTCTCCACCAGCAGTCTGCCCACCGCCAGAGCCTCTGGCAGCAGTCGGCCCACCGCCACAGTCTCCACTGGCAGTCTGCCCACCGCCACAGTCTCCGCCGGCAGTCTGCCCACCGCCAGAGCCTCCAGCAGCAGTCGGCCCACCGCCACAGTCTCCACCGGCAGTCTGCCCACCGCCACACTCTCCACCGGCAGTCGGCCCACCGCCACACTCTCCACCGGCAGTCTGCGCTCAGCCACCGCTGACCTCCAGACCCCCGTCGCCGACGCCGTTGATCTCCGGACCCCCGTCGCTGAGACCACCGCCGACGCTGGACCTCCCTGATGCCATGCCTCCGGGGTCTCCTGCACTGTTTGTTCCCTGGCCGCCACCTGGACTGCCTTGCCCCTGGCGGCCACCTGGACTGCCTTGCCCCTGGCTGCCTTCTGTTCCCCCTGACCCCGGGCCGCCTTCTGTTCCTCCTGACCCATGGCCGCCTTCTGTTCCCCCTGACCCCGGGCCACCTTCTGTTCACCCTGACCCCGGGCCCTCTGCCTGTCTTGCCGCGGTCCCCTTCTCTTGCCCACCCCGGTGTGGTGGGCTTAGTATGGAGGGCGTACTGTAACGTTCAGCTCTAGGTAGGGATGTATTTGGACTTCCTTTGGTGTACAGTCTCATGTGTCTCAAGGTTATGGTTTCTCCCCTATGTATGGTCTTGTGTTTGGCTCCCCCTTGTGTTTGTTTCATGTATTGCTTTTGTTCTTGTTGGTTCTGTGATGTCATTGTCTTGTCACATGTCTCTGTGTACCCAATGGATCTCTTAATGTTAATCCCTATGCCCAGGGGTTTCCCATTGTGTCTCGTTAGTGAGTGTATTTAGGTTTAGTGTTTGGTCTTGTCTCTTGTCGATCAATGTATCCTGTTGCGTGTTCCGGTGTTCCAGTGTCTGTGCTACTATAGTGTTCGTTTTGGCCCCACGTGGCAGTGTTGTTTTGTGTCCTGTAAATAAACGTGTTAGATTATTGCAAACCCTTCGCTCCTGTCTCTATCCCTTTTCAAGGAGGAACCGTAACAGTATATAATGTTTATTCCTATTTTACTTAATTGTACTAGTGTTACATACTGAAAAGAATCACAGCCCTGTAAAATAATTACATTTTGTTGCTCTGCAGCCTGGAATGAAAACGGACAGACACAGTGTTTGTTTCATTTAGCTGTATGTAGAACTCATAACACCCAATTGAAAGATTTAATACCAACTTGTCAGAAAAAATAAATTACAAATTAGAAAACATAATCACTGAGTTGGAAAAAGAATCACTGCCTCCTAAAAATGACTTGTAAACACAACCAAGTATAGTTAATCACCTTCTCAATAATACACAAAGCCAATTGACTTTCAACTGTGATCAGCTGTGGTCATTTTGATTAGCTCAGCATGAAACAAGCTTTTCCTGAAGCATTTCAGTCTTTGGTAGTGCAACCGAAGACAAAAATCAACTATGGGTGGCTAGGCATTGTCAAAAGATCTACGGGATAAAGTTGTGTACAGGCACAACTCAGGAGATGGATACAAAAAAATGCAAAGGCTTTTTCAGTGCCTAGAAGCACATTAAAGTCAATTATAAAGACATGGATGGTTGGTACAACACAGACCCTCCCTGGGTTAGGACGTTGCTCCAAACTGGATGAAAGAGCCAGGAGGAAACTGGTCAGAGAGGCTAAAAAGAGGCCTACAGCAACTCTGAAGCAGTTGCAGGAATTCATGACAAAGAGTGGTCATTGTCTACATGTGACAAAAATATCACAAATTCTCCTGTATGGGAGGGTTGCAAGAAAAAAGTTCCTCAAGAAAGGCCACATGCAGTCACGACTGAGCTTTGCCAAAACACACCTTGAAGATTCTAAGGCCACATGGAAAAAGGTGTTATGGTCAGGTGAGACTAAAATGGAATTGTATGGCCCCAACGCCAAGCGATATGTCTGGCAAAAATCCAAAACAACTCACCATCTAAATTACACCATTCCTACAGTAAATCATGAAGGTGGTAATATCATGTTATGGGGTTGTTTCCCTGCAACAGGGACTGGAGCACTTGTCAGGATAGAAGGAAAAAATGGATGGAGCAAAATACTGTAAAATTATTGAGGAAAACCTGCTGCTCTCTGCCAGAAAGTTGTCAATGGGAAGAAGATTTACCTTCCAACATGACAATGACCCAAAGTACACAGCAAAACTGACCACACAGTGGTTAAAGGAGAAAAAGGTGAATGTCTTTGCATGGCCTAGTCAGAGCCTAGACTTAAACCCCATTGAAAATATTTGGAATGACTTGAAGACAGCAGTCCACAAACGGTCACCATCAAATTTAACTGAACTTGAGCAGTTCTGCAAAGAATAATATATTGCAACGTCTAGATGTGCAAAGTTAGTAGTGACATATCCCAACAGACTATAGGCTGTAATAAAAGCAAACGTTTGTTCAACAAAATACTGAAACAAAGGGGTGATCATTTTTCCAACTAAGTGATTGTTTTTAGTTTTTTTCATGTTGATCACTTGGATGTTATAAGCATACATAAATTGTGTCTGTCTTCATTTCAGGCTGCAAAGCAACAAAATGTGATTATATTCAGGGGGTTGATTATTTTCTATACCCACTGTATGGTAATTTTCCAGTTGGTAGTTTAGGTATTTTCTCAAGTACTCAATAAAAACAAACAATTATATTTTTTCTGGTTAGATGCCAACTAGCCTATTTGATATTTAACATGAGGTTGATATTTATCCAGACACTACTTGGTGATTATTTTTTCCAGTGAGACTGGACGATTCAGACATGAAAACATCACTTTAATAACGTATCTGCACGTTTGAACATTGAAATGCATGTTGAACCACAATTTATTTTGTATTCCACTTTAGGAATAGCTGGTCTATAACAACAGTACAGAACAAAAATAATGACTGCAGTTCTGTAAATATTCTGTATTGCGCACCAATAAATATTGTGTGGTATGTTCTCATTACCCATTTATACTGGAAGAGTTTGAACCTTGTATTTATTGTTTGTATTTGGCACTGGTGACATATATCCTGCCGTTCTTCTACAGTGATTCCTTCAATAAGATCTAAACACCATGCTAATCTTTTATCCTCTGAGGATTATTTTGATGCAGTGATGATAATCTGATATAATTTTGAGATTAGTCCAGCTGCTTCCTAATGGTTCAGAACTACATCTTCTGATGAATTTGGACAGGAAAGATCTACAAATTTCTGTTTCTTTGTTATGAAGCTTCTAATATGAAGATGCATTATCTTTTTTGAGTCAATGATAAAGTTTTGCTTAACCCTTTAATGTTCTTGGGGTTTGCAGTGTATTTTCATAGTAGATAAATGTACTATGTCTTGAGCGTCTAAAAAAGTTATTTCATTTTAACAAAGACATTTTTAGAGGGAGCAAGTGGGAATGCTTGAAAAAGTTACAGGAATTTAGGAAAAATATTAATCTTCAGAACAATATTACATCCATTCATAGAGAGTGGGAAAAATGTCCATCTGATTCTACTACTGACTCAACCACATGGTTATAGTTCGTAGGTACCATGGATTCTATTCTAGGTGTAATTTTAAGACTTAAAAGCAGTAACTTTGTACCGTAAAAAGCTTCCATATGTGCCTATTCTATTTAATAGAGTAGGTATAGATTGTTTTCAGTTGGTCAGAAAAAGAACTATATCATTGACAAATAGTCAATTTTATTCTCAATATCATTAATTTTGATACCAGTTATCTTAATGTTTCTTCTCATCTTTGTTGAATTGCTAAAGGTTCGATGGCCCAAGACGAAAAGAAGAGGGGATAAGGGACATCCCTGCCTTGTACCCCTGGATAGACAGAACTCTTCTGAAACCCTATAGTTGGTCATTACTGAAGCCCTTGAATCATGATGTAAGATTATAATCCAACTAAGGAAGTAGCTGCCTATTCCAAAACGGTTAAGCACTTCTATGGGATGGTAGGATTCATACTTTTGTGGGGAACTTTCCTGGCTTTAATATTGAGTTTATAAGTGTGTTCCATAATGATGATGGCAGCTCACACTTATCAAGTGATTCTTTACACATGTTCATTAATGAAACAAACAACGTCCTTAAACTTTTAATATATTTCAACAGGAATACTGTCAGGTCCTGTTGCTTTCCCTCCTTCTGTCTATGGCCTGTGATTGCTCAGACACTACAATTGGGGAGTTGAGCTCCTTATTGCCTTTCTTAGATAGAAGCAGTATTTCTATCTGACCTAGGAAGTTGAGGAGCGTATAAGATGAAGAACTATTAATTTCTTGTGGATTAGTAATTGTTATCCCTTACTCTGACTCAATTTCTAAGAATGATTGTTCATTCTGCATTGATTTTAAACGCCAGGCAAAAAGTTTCCCTGCCTTTGTCTCCTTTCTCTGTGTATTGAATGATATTATAAACCCATAATGGAGCAGATGAGTGTACAAGTATTGCCACCCCTCTTGCTTGAGAGGAGAATGTGGCAGATATGACCTGACCTGGCCACCTTCTATTAAAGGAGGAGTAAATGTGGGGAGTAAATGGGTCTCTTGAATAAAAGCTCTCATGATGAGAGTTAACTAAGCTTATTGCAACTGCCTTTGTAACCATGCCTTGTAATAAAATAAACAGTGTACAGAAATAAAAAACAGAAAGTAACAGAGGCCTCTCCCAAGTGAGACAATAACAGAATCTGCCTAACCTAATCCCTGTGTGGAGAAATATGCACATCTCCCCTCCCTCCTATTGACCAGATCCTGATTAGACTGACGCCTGATCCACTAGAGGAACAGTATAGCAACCATCACTATGAAAATAATAACCAAAATAAAATAAACTACATTGGGTCTTGTGTTTTCGGACAAAAGCATGTGAATGCGGATGAAACATTTCAAAGTCTGTCTTTAGGGTGGCCTATCCCTCGGCCTTTCAACATAATGTGTGTGTATCTTAGGCCTGTAAATTAATTCGGATCAAAATAGCTCGATTTATATTCTAAATGAAGAAATATATTAATTTTGCGAGAGTCTAGCCCCTCACGTCCGCTTAGCTGGGTACCATAACCAGAAGTTAAAATTAAAATATTAAAAAGTAAAACTATTACAAAACAACCTCCTACTATTGCACAATACCCTCCTACTATTGCACAATACCCTCCTACTATTGCACAATACCCTCCTACTATTGCACAATACCCTCCTA
>JACXGM010025021.1:0-15482 GCA_016801145.1 Umbra pygmaea | reverse complement strand
CAACAAAATTAATCGTACTATGAAATTACCAACATAATTAATCGTACTATCACTATGAAATTACCAACATAATTAATCGTAATATCGCTATGAACGTATCAACATAATTCATTGTGGTATAACTATGAACGTATCAACAGAATTCATCATACTATCACTATGAACTTACCGACATAATTAGTCATACTATCACTATGAATTTACCAACATAAGTAATCATACTATCACTATGAACTTACCAACATAAGTAATCATACTATCACTATGAAAATACCAACATAATTAATCTTAATACCACTATGAACGTATCAGCAGAATTTATCATACTATCACTATGAACTTACCGACATAATTAGTCATACTATCACTATGAACTTACGTACATAATTAATCGTACTATCACTTGGAACTTACCAACATAATTAGTCGTACTATCACTATGAACTTACCAACATAATTAGTTGTACTATTACTATGAACTTACCAACATAATTAATTTTACTATTACTATGAACCAGCCGCGGTCGGTGGATCTTAATTGGGGAGGACGGGCTCGTATTGCGCTCGGGACTGGAGTAAATGGAATGGTGCGCAACGCACAAAACCCAGGGTTTTTTGTTTTGCACACTGGGTTTTGTGCGTTGCGCACCCTTCCATTCACTCAAGTCCCGAGCATAATACGAGCCCGTCCTCCCCAATTAAGATCCACCGACCGCGGTTGCTATGAACTTACCAACATAATTCATTGTACTATCACTATGAACTTACCAACATAATGAATCGTACTATTACTATGAACTTAGCAACATAATTAATCGTAATATCACTATAAACTTACCAACATAACTAATCGTACTATCACTATGAACTTACTGACATAATTAATCGTACTATTACTATGAACTTACCAACATAATTAATCGTACTATCACTATGAACATACCAACATAATTAATCATAATATCACTATGAACGTATCAGCAGAATTTATCATACTATTGCTATGAACTTACCAACAGCTACAAGCAGATGATAAAATAATAAATATCAGTGTCAGTTTGACAAATGTCAGGTTATTGTGAAAACCAACACCATTCGACAAATACCATAATAAAAAAGCAGGTAGCACCGATCTTGTCTTTCGTTATTAAGACCAAAAAAATGAGATTTGTGGATTAAGATTTTATTAGGCATACCACAAGTCTTATCTATAAAAGCCCAGGCATGAAACTAGATGACTTGCTACTTTAAGACCTAGCAATCGTGAAGAAACCTATGCTAGCCAAGCTAACCTTCACTTCAGATGGACTGATGGCCTTTCCAAAGCCCAGGAAGTATTGGCACATGGATTTAGCAGGCTATTGAAGGGCTGGATGCCCTTGTCATATCTACTGGACTGTCACACCATGGCAGCACGCAAAAAGTTTCTCAGTGTTAGTCTCACGTTCACACACATTTGCCCAGGCACACATGCTCACACACATGCACACACACGCAGGCACGCACACATGCACACCACACACCTACTGGGACAATTCCATGCACAGACTCCTGCTAAAGCCACTGAAAGGTCATAAGCAGTTGCTATGACAGCTGTCAATCATCAGCAGGGGTAATTTCAGAGTGTGTTAGTAACAACCACAGGAAGTAAAAGCTTCTTAGGAAGGAAGTTTGTGTGTGTGTGTGTGTATGTATGTGTGTTCGTCTCACTAAGTTATACAACTCTAGAATTAATAGCAGGTTGTAGGGAATGAGTCTTACAACTGTGGGCCCTTTGGCATAAAGTATTTATGACATGTTTATGAAACTTGTATTTGTGACAAATATTTGCCTTCCTTCCTTGTTATGCTTGGGAAACAAAATGAGTTCCCATCGTAAGCTCATGTGAAGTAAATCGCTGAGAAATGTCTGCCAAACAAAAACAGCCCAGTATTGGGTGAGTTCACAAATCACTGCCAATGTGTCAATACAATATGTGCATCCCAAAAGGCACACTTTTCCCTGCATAGTGCACTATGAAAAGAGTAGGGCTGCATTGAGTCAAACTAATCATCTCCACAAGCCCAAGAAAGCATTGCAATATCAGAATACACATCACTCCCCATAATCAGTAAGGTAAAAACTATGATAATACCAACCTGAACTTTAATCACAGGATCTTCCGGTTGACTCATAGCTCTGTAAAAGAGAGTTCTCCTCTCTGGCACTAGTACTGATGTGTGTTTATGTGTGTGTTAATCTGGCATGTCTCTAGACAAGGTGTGTGAACAAGTGTAGGATTAGACATGATCCGGAACCATACAGAAGGACATTGTTCTGACATTTTCAGACCCTGAGAATAGAATTATTGATGGTGTTGCAGATGCTGTAGAACCTGCAACCAACCTGCAGTGCTTCTTGTAGAGGTAAAAATGACTATTCATTTTCATTATGGTATGTGTGACAAGCAGACCATACCAAAAAGAAAGAAAGAAAAATGAAGGAATGAAATACAATTGTTTACAGTGGTTTAAATGAACTCGAAAGGGATTGTGTCTGTGTTGTTCATATTGCTGGTGTTTGATAGTGCTGGTGTTTGGAGGGGTGGTGTTTGGTGTGGTGATGTTTGCTAGTGGGGGTCTTTGGTAGTGCAGGTGTTTGATAGTGCTGGGGGCGTTTGTTAGTGGGGGCGTTTGGTAGTGGGGGCATTTGATAGTGTTCTTTGGTAGTGGGGGCGTTCAGGATTGGGGGCGTTCGGTAAGTGGGGGCGTTTGGTAATGTTTTTTTCAGTAGTGGTGGTGTTTGGTAGAAATGGTGTTTGGTTAGCCTATAAATCTAGACGCACCCCAGCGGCAGCAAATATAATTTGCAGTTAGGGTCAGTCTAGCAACTCTCCATTGGCTTGCGAGCTGGAAAAAACAAATTCTGGTCAGGCCAATCACGTTGTGTATAGAGTAGGTGGGTGGGCTTAACGTAATCATCGGAAAACATAGAAGATGGCTGCTGCTGCTGGCAAACAGCTGTCTTTCTAATTGGCTTTGGCCGCGACTCTGGAAGACTTTGAGTTAAGCTTTTTTTTGAGAAAAGGACAAAGAACAGCACTGAAATCATTCTTACAAAAGATGTGTTCGTAGTTTTGCCGACCGGGATACTTCATTGCTCTGGTTGGTTGTAGCGCTGTCCTATTGCGTGCAGAGGGAATTTGAAAGACAACCATTTATCCCGCCCATCGGATTGAGACATGCCAATGGTGAGTTCCCAGACCAAACATCTTGATGTGGGTTTGGCTTGTCAGGCTAGTGTTTGGTAGTGGGGATGTTTAATTTTGGGGTGTTTGGTGATGGTGGTGTTTGATAGTGCTGGAGTTTGGTAGTAGTGGTGTTTGATAGTAGGATTATTTGATAGTTGTGGTGTTTGGTAGTGGTGTAGTTTGGTGGTGGGGGTATTTGGTATTACTGGTGCTTGGTAATAGGGATATATGGTAGTGGTACTCTTTCGTGGTGTTTTAAGGATTCATGGAAGGTGTTGTTGATTATGCTAACAGTGTTTGTTGGTGGCTGTTGATGTTGCTGGTGCGGTTGTTGGCTCTGCACCCTACCTGTCATCTGAGGGAAGGCGTCCATTGCGGGGTTTGTTGACTTGGGCGTAGAGAGCCTCCAGGTCGGGCTGGTCAGGGCCATGGTCCTTGGGAGACTGGGGCCCTTGGTGGGGCCCCTGACTGCTGTCAATTGATGAGCAGTCCAGAGAGCCGATGCCTGCATAGGGGTGGTCGTCTTCATCTGTTGAGCTCAAGGTGCGGTTGAAGTTGGGGATTATGTCCTGGATCTCAGCATACTCCCTCTCATCGACAACTGATGCCTGGCGGTCCCGGAATTCCCTCGTCTTCGCCTGGATCCTGGAGAAAGGGGTGGGGTGTCAGCTATATTTACTGTAGTCATTTGATATTTTATAGTGTTTAGGGAATACATAACTGGGGCATTTAAGGGTATCCCTCATTTTTTAATTTTGCAGACCAAAATTAAAAGCAAATATGAAACGATAAGATAATTTGTAGCATTAGTATTTAGTAGATTAAGATCTGCATTACTGTGAAACATTACTTCAGGTATAATGCTAAAAAAGGGAGCTAGTTATACAAAGTCAACAAATTTGATTTCATTTGATTAATTAACTAATATTTGAGACTTTAGGCATTTGCCAGATGCTCTCATTCATAGTGACTTACAGATCTTTTTGTAACTGCTCTGTTCAGGGGCAAAGTGTAACATTTTTCACATTGCCAGCTTGGAATTTGATCTGGAAACCTTTTGGTTAGTAGTCAGATGCTAAAACCACAAGGCTAACTGCTGGCTTACTGCATTCTCCTGAACGTCTCAGTAAAGAACTCTATGACTCAGTATAATATTGGACTTTTATTGTCTGGAGCAGTAGAATGGACATCTGGGTGGAGTTCCTCAAACAATAACCTGGCCGGCTGTACCAGGGGCATAATGTCCGTACTCCCTACTACTTCATAGTGCACTAGTTCTGAGCAGCACCCCCAGGTCTTAGTACAAGAACCTGGGAACGGTATGCAGAAGGGGCATATCCCACCAGCAGGGGCTCTTCCTGAGGGGAGTCTAGAACCCTCCCAGGGTCGTCGTAATCAGAGGGAAAACAGAGCGGTTCTGATCTGCTCTCCTTCTCCTCTAGAGTCGGGCCTCCAGGGACATCTTCCATACAACGGGGCCTTTCAAGGTCTAACAACGGTTCTGGCTCATATGAATGCCCGTGCCTCTTTCCAGGGATAACCAGGCCCAGGCGTTCATGTGGGAGGGAGGGAAAAGAGGATTGTGAGTACGGGGTGGAGGTGCTGAAGAAAGAGGGATGACCCCCTGCCAGGAGACCCAGTTTGGAGGCACTGCGGAAGTCAACAGACCAGTTAGTGGGCCAAGATGCTCATGTGCAACAAGCAGTGTCAAGAATGCAAACTGCCGAAACACAGCACACAGTGCGCGCGCCACGCGAGCACACGCACGCGCACACACACACCGCCATTAAGAGGTCATCTTCCTCCCATTCAATAGATTTCCCTACTTCCCCCATTACCCTCAGGTCCTAGCTAAGCTTTGACCCCTAGTGATGATTGACACCACTCACAGAGGTTAAGAGCCCTGCCATGGTATCAGTAGAGGTATTCCCCTGTGAGTTTTAATGGGTCTGTATACGCTATATTCTAATAACAGCCTAGTCACATTCTAAATAATACACATGTATCTACTGTATGCTACACTAAAACAACTCCAAAACAACACATTCATTTGCTTCTTTCTAGCGATTGATCTTCCATTTTCTCAGAAAGTTCAGCAAGATGCTGTTTGAATGGTTTTACAAGACGTTCGATCTACATTTATAAAGTCACTCATATTCGTCTGAACAATAACAGCCCTATGATTTGAACCCATTACAGGCTCTGTTGAGACACTACTTTCTCTGAACCCCGGTCTAACGTAGTGCGCTATACATGAGTTAGGGTTCTATTTCAGGCTCAGCCTTGGACAGAACCCGGCGGTATCAGGCACAGAATGATATGGATTAGATCCCGCTAATGTCATCTCGGCACCTGCCCAAACTGATGTCACATTGCTGCCAGGAAGAGCAGACAATGATGTTACGACAGGTTTTACGGAAACCCAGAGGGAATTCAGGGCCCGAGGCATTTTGCAAACTAATCAAATTCATACCAAGACAATATCAGTGGTCATATGGGCTAATGGCAAGGCTAGACATGGCAACGGTGAACATCATGGCTCAGACTAAAAGAACAGATAGACGTCCCAGATCCTCAGAGCAAACTAATATGAGCCTCTAATAAAGGCTAATAGCTACGCTGTAGTAGAAATCCTCACATATGCATTCCAAATGGCATCTTATACCCTATGTGTTTCACTGTAACAAATTGCACAGGTTCTGTGCACTCTTTAGGGAATAGGGAGCCATTTTGTATCATGTTCCTCATGGTCAGGAGAAGTGGTTAGTTTTTACAGTTTAAGGCAGGGCCCTGTAGGATAATAATGCCATAACACATTAATGACAGAAACACAGAGTGATAGAGGCCTACAGTACAGTGAACCTCAACTGAACAAAAGATTTTTTCCAAAAATGGACCAGATGCCAGGTACAACACCTGTATAAACATCAACACAACAGGCAACTTCAACAAGGCTTTGAACGACCTGAAAGACAAGGCTTTTTATGCAATTAAAAAGAACATAAAACTCAACAAATAGAATGTGGCTTAAAACACTCAGCTGAACGAGCACAGATGTCTCAGTGGTTAGGGAATCAGACTTGTATTCGGAAGGTTGCCGGTTTGATGCCCGACTGTGCTAAATGTTGCTGTTTCCTTGGGTAAGGCACTTTTTCCTACGTTGTTCCAGAGGAATGTCCGTGTACGTAATGTAAGACGCTCTGGGTAAGAGCGTCTGCTAAATCAGTGTTTCTCAAATCGGGGTACGTGTACCCCTAGGGGTACTTTGGAGTACTGCAGGGGGTACATGAATTTTTTACAAAAATGCTCATTTAAAAATATTCAATGCACAATTCCAACTATATACTATAACAATGAATGAATTAAGTGACGGATTCTAAACATTTGTAATGTAGCATTTAAATGTTTTTGTTTAAAATAGGTTTTTTAATGAATCTATCACTGCCGTCTCTTTTATATAGACTAGGTACCTGCTATGCAGGCCACTGCTATACAGGCCACACTTAAATAGCAGACAACTGACCAGTGGCGGGCCGTGCATTTTACACCTAGGCCTTCACTATCTTCCCGAAATTAAAACGCATTATAATAATGCATAACCTCACAATGACATTCTAGGGCTATAGGTTATTGTCATTCGGCATATAATGCACCCCATATTCATAGTGAAGATAAGTTTATTCCACTCGATAAAGGATATTTAACATGAGGCTCAACACCTATGAGACTTACAATACACTAATCGACCCGACACGACTGAAACCATAAGAATGTAACACTAAGCACTATGACAGGATGTCGCATTAGACATACTGAAGCCATCAGATAGCCAAAATCAATGTCCTAACCAATTAAACAAGAACTAACTTACAACACCCTGTCACAACACTACAAACATGCAAAAATGCCAGAAGGAACAATCAGGATTCAACAGACTTTCCCAAAGATTGCAGACAAGCTGCGGATTAAACGCACATCCAGGTTTACCACGCACACTCAAAGGCACAGCCCACTAAGACCACAGAATCTGAACCATAGACCTTATATATATACGATCTGAACATGCTTCACACCAGTAGTGATCTAAAACAAGCAAGCAGTAATAATTAACAAGTATTAACAGGCCTAGCGCAGGATGAAGTGTGTCTGTTTATCTTTCCCTGCTTGAATACATACAGTAAATGCACTAAGCCCATTAAGAACCTTTAAGGCTAGGGATGGGCCGATACCACTTTTTATGGAACGAGTACAAGTACAGCGTATTTCATTTTGGGTACTTGCTGATACGAGTACCGATAGGAGTACTTTTAAGAAATATGCAAAATGTCACATTTATCAAGCTAAATTCAGCTATTTCTTAGATGTTGATCAGCCAATTCAAATATAGATAAGTAAATATTCCTACATATCCAGAAAAAGATCATTTACATTGCAGGTCAAGAATGTGTAATATTTATTAGATGTCAATGGTTTACGTCTCCTTCCCTAATTAAGTGAGAGAATCAAACGCAATAGACGTTGTGTTCAAATTTGCCCTAACTAAGCATTGCAGAACTTTTGTGTAAGATGAGAATGTCTGTTTGAAGTGACTTTCTCCAAAACAGGGATAATTTCCTAATCATATTATTCTGTTAAGGTATTTTATTGTTTTATTATAATCGGTACACAATTAGCTGTACTATCAATGTAATCTATTTAACAAAATATAAATAGGCTACATCGTATTTCCTTTAGGTTATATTTCTTAATGTTAGTATGTCAGAACTCAGAAATACCACTATTTTGTTCACCCAGAAGTTTAGCAAACTTCCCCTCATTTGTCTTTCCTTGCTGAAGGTGGCTTTCAGAAGCCGTTTTCTACAGTTACAGTATGCACCAAATTGCATCCTTCATTCTTTCCTGTACTTAAATGTACTGGTATCGGTATCGGCCCATCTCTAGTTAAGGCCCTGCTAGTAAAAATATATAAAAATCCATCAAACTCACCAAAGCTGCTCATTATTTGAAAACAAAGTTCATCCTCCTTTCTCTTTTAAATAGACTTCTATGAGGTAGTACAGCAGATCTTTGTGTTAAGTTCCAATAAAAGATATTGCCCAGTGCTGAGAGTCGATCCTGGCCAGTCTTATATTCCCCACCAAATCTACTTCTTCACCTCCATCTGCCATTCTGCTAAAAGTAAAAAATCTAACAATCTAAAAATTGAAAGTTTAAAGAAATGGGAGACGGTAGAGCTAAGCTAGTTCTTGTTCGGATGGCAAACTTTATTGAACTGCCACTCCTATGATCCTATCAGCAACAGAAACGATGCTGACGTAAGGCTTGCAGAAATGCTTTACTTGGTCAAAGAACACACGGTAAAGTCAAAATCTGATTGGTTAAAAACATGACAATCAACAACATGGTCCTGATTGGCTTCAACAGCAAACGGTATTCACTCGGAATTCTGAAGGCCATAGTCTACCCGGAGACAACACAGATGAAAAAATCTTATTGGATAAAAGCTTTCATTTATATGAGCTGCGCTAAAAGCAAGGCAACTGAAAAGAACGTACTGTAGCAATGAAATATAGACTAATTGAATTCAACTTTGTAAAATATATATAGTGTTAATGAAAAAATATATTTAAGAAGTACAAAAATACATTTCTGATTCTGATTATCTTTGGGCCTGCAGAGAAGGCCTTGCAGGCCCTGACCGCCCACCACTGCAACTGACTAATGTCAAAACAGAGCTGCAATCCTGCTAAATATATGTGCAAGTTAGAAACACATTTCCCTCCAATCACACAGGAGAAAAAAAACTGCAGTTACGTCACTGCGCCATTTTTGAAAAGACAAAATGTTAGTTTTGAAGCGAGTTAATCTTTGAATCGAGTCGATAGGAGAGAAAGACAGGACAAATAAATATCAGTAAGTCAAACGAACACATCTAGATGTATTTTCTTTATGTGGCAGTGATGTAACCGAAAGTTTTTGGAAAATATTCAGTGGCTGAGTTGGGAATTACCGAACGTGCTGAGGTGTATATAGTGACGTTCATATCAGAAACATGACTGGCACAAAGTTCTTGAGCTGTTTAGGGGTCTGGAGTGTTCCTTTAACATGTCAAACTTTGTGCAAATTTTAATGTATACAGCATTAGTAAACAGAGAATGTGTGCACCCCCATTGGCTCAGATGGCTCAGTGGAGCTCCTCTAGCTGTGAGCCAACCAATGGCACCCAGTTTACAGGCCTAGCCAGTGTATCACATTTGCTTTTCTAGCAGTGGGCCATGCACCCAGACAATCCCCCCATATTCAACCCAGCCGCTGTAATGTAGCTGGATAGCTTCCCCAACACTCTGCCATGTGGCAAGCGGCCTCATTTGCTAGCTCAGTGTCTGAGGTGGGTGAAATCCCCCCCATCCCCCAACCACAGCATAGCTTATCCCTAACTATATCAAACAATTAACCAGCTTGTTATTATTACAACCTGTTGGGAATATGAAGAACACTGCCCACATCATCGTTTATATAGCTCTTTTGCCCAATCTACCACATTATATTACAGTTGCAATCGAAATTATTAAACCCCCATTGCAAATCAGGTATATTGTGAAAATGTACAGACTGTCAACAAATCAAACAAAAGCAATTGAAGTACATGAACACAATGACTGCTTCACATCAACTGCAAATGCAACTGATAATGACTTCTCAATCCCCAGTCTCAAAATTATTCAACCCCTTCATGTCATTCATCTTTAGTACTTAGTAGAACACCCTTCTGCTTTATGACCTGCTGCAAATGAGATGCATAGCCAGTCACCAGCCTCTAGCAGTGTTCTCGAGGAATCATAGCCCATTCCTCAAGAGCAATGGCCTCCAGTTCAATAATATTATTGGGTTTACATAATGCCTTCTTCAAACCCCATCAGAGACTTTCTATGGGGTTCAAGTCAATTGACTGTGACAGGCACAGGGTTTCTGCAGGTTTGATGACATTAAACTTAAGACTTTTTAAGACTTTTTTAATGCCACTCGAAATGCTTTTTAAGACCAATACCATTTTCACAATAAAATAATGAAAAATACCTGTGATTGGTCAAGAATTTAAAATTATGCACACTGGCAGAGGATTATGTTTTCTAGCTTGTAGTATTACTAAACAATCTTATTTGTGATCAATCAAAACATATTTAAGACCCGGGACATGGTTTATCTAATAATATAACCTTAACAAAATTGTTGCAAAAACTCTGGTTTATTAAGGATAGAACATAAGTAGGCTATGAGCCAGAAAGTGGTATTCTGCAAAACTGTGCACATTAACACTAGCCCTAAAATGACCCAGCAGCAAATTAATATACATGTTGAGAAATAAAATAACATTACTATAACATCGAGTAGTACAGCCTACTATCAGAGAATAGTCCTATTTTTTTCAGACTACGAATAGTAGGCAAGAAGATTGTTTTTGCCTTAATAGGCTAATGTTAACTTATATGGCGACTTGAGTAGTTAAGCAGTATACTGAGACTACCTCTGTGGTTGGTTCCCGTTCTCTGCTATGT
This sequence comes from Umbra pygmaea, assembly GCA_016801145.1. NCBI lineage: Eukaryota > Metazoa > Chordata > Actinopteri > Esociformes > Umbridae > Umbra > Umbra pygmaea. The sequence goes on along the minus strand of JACXGM010025021.1, from coordinate 4,697 downwards.
TTTGCAACTCTTTGATGAAGGGTTGATGTTGACCATGTATCATGTTAGGGAAGAAGAAAATCAATTGTCTCACTTTGCTGCGTGCTGACCTGTTTTTGGATGTCGGGAGCGAGAGATGCGCAGTCTCTTGTGTTGGAATGCGTTGTCTGACTTTGAGCGTGAACAGCATAATACTTCATTTGAATTTTTGGATTTGATTAGAAAGCAACATCTTTTAATTATATTTGCAAATAAGTTATTTAAAGGAACACTTCTAAATGTATCTTATCTTCCATTTTGCCTGCAGCATTTTTACGTGCACATGATAGACTGTGCATAATTAAGTTGTCACACAGTGTGTGACTCCAGCTTCATACCTGGAGCTGTGTACGGCTTGTAACCACAGCGAAAATTGCTGTGCTCTAGCCATATCTCGTTAAAAGTACACTTTCCCATTTTCCACACGTAGGCCTAGCCAAACTTTAACAAATTCTGAGGAGACGCAGATGTATTTCGCGGGCAGGTATTGTATTGCATTTATCACAGGATTTGTAGTTTTATCACAGCGTACGTATCAACATCAGTATCCCCAGAAAGAACAACACACCAAATCAACGTTCTGAGGGCAGCTGGTTTTGTTACTGTTGCACCTTAAAAAATTTCTGTGTGCAACGCAAAATGTACTTTTGTGTCTAATTAACATCGACAACATTCATGACTCCGCTTTGTAGGCTACGATTTGATATTTTCTCTTTCTGCAGCCAGCATTTTTGGAAATGAACAAGGATCAAGCCATTTTTAAGACCAGACTAAATGAAATTTAAGACCTCAGATGAAAATCTGGTCATTTTTAAGACGTTTTAAGGCCTTAAATTTAACGTTCAGAATTTCAGACTTTTTAAGACCCCGCGGCAACCCTGAGCCACTGTAGCATCTTCCAGGAATTCTTCTGAATCCAAGCCTTGGTGGACCTTGTCCTGTTGAAGGTCCATTGATGACAAAGCTTCAGCTCCCTCACAGATGTCATGACTTTTTCCCAGAAGATTTCCAGATAATTCAATGAATCTATCTTGCCTTCTACAGGCTGCAGGTTTTCCATGCCAGAGGATGCAAAGCAGCCCCAGAGCATCACCGAGCCACCACCATGCTTGACTGTGGGCACAGTGTTCATTTCAGCATATGTTTCATTATTTTTCCTCCAGACATACCGCTGATCCATGATGCTGAAAAATTCCAGTTTTATTTCATCGCTCCACAGAACAGAATCCCAAAGTATCTGTGGCTTCCTTATATGATGTTTAGCATATTGGAACCAACATTTCTAGTGCTTTTAGGTCAGGTGTGGTGTACGTCTTGGAGTTCTGGCATGAAAACCTTCTGCGTTTAGTACACACCTTACTGTTCTCACTGAAACCTTCACCATCTTTTTGTGTCCTTTTCCTTGTTTGTGAAGGGCGATGATCTCTTCTCTTAACTCTATGGACCATTCTTTTGTCTTAGGCATGTTTCTAAGATGCAACAAACGTGACACTCAACAAACCCTTGGCCAGTTCAGGAATTTCATGTGTTTCAGCTCAAGTACTGGTGGTGCAACTAATGAAGCCCTAGATTAATTGCATCAGGTGTACTTGAGACAACACCTGTTTTGCATATTTGTGCTGTTGTGAGGGATTCTTTTCAGGGGGTTGAAAAAGTGTTTGACAGGAGAAGTCATTGTGAGTTCCATTTTCAGTTGGATAAGGGGAAACCACTTGAAGCAGTCGTGTTGACCTACTTCAATTGCTTTTGTTTGATATGTTCATTATAAACAGCTCACAGCCTGTACATTTTGACAAACCCGATTTGCAATGGGGGTTGAATACTTTTGATTGCAACTGTAATTCATTTTCTCTCTTAGATCAGGGGTGTCAAACCAGATCCACAAAGGGCCTAGTGTCTGCAGGTTTTCGCTTTTACCTTGTACCTAAATGATTGTCACTAATTGGTTAGGATCTCGCCTCACCTGGCAGTCTACGTCTTAATTGGGCTCTAATTGAAAGGAAAGACCAAAAACCAGCATACACACGGCTCTCCGTGGAACCGGTTTGACACCTGTGTCTTAGATGGACTGGCTACCAGACCCGAGCTCAAAGATGTCTATCACTGGAGATCCCCAAGTTCTCCACTGAATTAAGTAGAACTTTTACTTTCTTTACCCTTCACATATGGATTGAGTTTCATTATACATTTGAGGGTGTTTTCTGACCTATAGTTTGGTTATTTGGTCCGCACCAGGCAATAAATTGTTACAATGTTGCAAACAAATGTTGGTCCGGTTCGGTTTCACACACGCGTTGTTTGTAGCACGACCAAAATGAGCGAGCAGACGTTTCTTCAGGCTTTTTCGACCTATTTCCTATCTTAACTCCCATAATTCATTACGACTAGACCGTTGGACCTGTTTGTTTCAGGTTTGCTTTCTCACCAGCAGGACCGCACCAGAGTTCGCTAGATGGTGCGGACCGAGGCCACCTATTTTTGAAGGTCTCGGACCGATCAATTTGGTGCGCACCTGAATGCTATTGTTGCATTCTGACTGACACAAACAAACCGAAACAAAGGCTCAAACGAACTCTTGTTCGATTCAACCGAACAAAAGGCTGTCAATGTGAAAACGCCCTAAGTGAGTGGCATTTTAAATGCTTACTTGAAGATAATTTTATTACTGACTGTGTTTGTTTATGTGATTGTGTTGCTTTATGGTTTGCTTATTCCAGTACGTTTTAATTGTGTGTGACCAACACAGGTCATTGTTACAAATGAGAATCTGTTCTCAGTCCATTTAGCTGGTTAAATAAATACATACATTTTAAACAAAGGCATCATGCTTAATTAACTAGGCCATGTCTCTTCTCTCCTGTACATGTCCCAGCTCTCTCAGATCTCTTTATCCATCTCTCCCTGCCTCTATTGCCTACTTTCACTATTCCTTCACTTTACTCTCTCTTCTTTCCTCCCACCTCATCTTCAATGTACTTCCAGTGTCAGGCTCTTCTCCCTTATTTCTCTGTACTCTCTCTGTTTCTGCGTTTCCTCTGCATTATACAGGACACAAAGAACAGAAACAAATTCTCTCAAAATATGTTTTCAGACTAAGCCTTTCAAACAATTCCAGGGGACGGGAATTTCCATTCAGCCCAGGATTGTGGGAAGTCCAGAGTTCATTCTTGCGGTTGTGACTGACCATCTCCTCCACACGTGTGTGCCAGTATCTTTCTTTCCCTGTTCCTGCAGGCTTCCTGCTCAATTGGTCGTCTTTGTTGCAGTAAGCAGAGAGCTCCAAGCATATTAATGTAATGTGTTGAGTGAAACAAGCTTCATCGCTTGAGTAAACAACTTTGCAAGTGTGTGTTGCTGCATTAAGTTGAGAAGAAACCAGCTGGTCTGTGTTACATTCAAAGACAAAGTTAAGAAAAAGTTGGGAGTTGAATAGTGAAAAGACATATCTTGCCTGGGGCCAATCTTGTGCATGCTGAATCAATCAGTGTTAATCAAACAAAACTCTTTACGGGTTGACTCAGCAAAACCACCAAGACGTAGACAGTTAACTGCAAACTGGATTCATTTCCACCAACCTCTGAGGTGCAACACTTCATCAGTGTTCATTTCATGTGGTTATTACAGCTACAGTATAAAGTAAACCTGTCTATAGATACTGACTAATTGTATGTGTGCAAAGTCTTTCATAATGCTCATCTCAATATCTGCAGTATGGCTTGTGGCCTGAAAATGTCTGTGAAAGTATAATTAACCCATAGGTTTGAAATCATTGAGCTGTCATTAAGACTCCAATACACAATTATTTATAGCAATTGCTATTCTTCAGTTCTATAAAAAACATTTCTTTACATAGCTTGCTGCAAATTATTCATTGCAAAATTGATTATCAGGTAATTACAACTATAATCAGGCCTGCAATCAGTCGAACTCAATATGCTAATGACTACACAAGGCAGACAAAACGTTACAAATGATTCAAATAACAAAGCAGTTTCAACATTCCTAGCTAATTATTTGGTAACACAATTACGTTTACAAAGGAAGGTGGAAGGGATCCACTGAGATAATGACTAACACACATTAACTTAGTGCAGAAACAATGTATGAAGTACCTGCTGCGTGATTGCACACACCGTAATTAGCAAGACATTAACACAAGTTTAATGTATAATGTCATTGCAACATAGAGAAGTTTCACAACTGACATGCTTCAAACTTACATTTCAGCTTTCATTTTAAATGAGAAACTTTGGCTGCTGGCAAAAATGTTCATGATGCTTAGCTCTGTGGTATGACATCAATATAGAGTCCATTTGCAATCAAAATCAAGGACATTTGTGGCTAGTTGAGCTTGCATCTCTAATTTCCTCAGAAGGAAATAACCAACTGCACCACAGGAGTCTGCTGATAGACCAACTACAACGGTAGTACAGCCTGTTTTTGTTTGGATGTCATCAGTAAGTAGGGCTGGGCACCGAATATCGATACTTTTATGGCACCGACCGAAATACTCCAATACTATCGAGTATCGAAAAATTATTTATCTTTCGATGCCAAATTTCGGTGCCAAAAGCGTATGTGAGCCAATAATCATGTAGCATATTTGCGTGTAACAACATAGTCACCTGCGATTGGCTGTCTAACGCATCTTAAAACACGTCATGTGAACGAAACAGACA
>JACXGM010025020.1:0-15481 GCA_016801145.1 Umbra pygmaea | reverse complement strand
TGTTCATTTATGGGTAAAAGTGACCCAATTTTGAGAGTTGTGAGTTGGCATGTTGAAAATCACAAATTGAATCATGAACTATAGGGCCCCTACTGGAGGAATCGGGGTGGGCTTCAGCATGGTAGGTACTTGGGGGCTATAGTTTATGGGGGCAAAAATATAGCATTTTCTACCAGGGAGTTTTTGAGTTATTCAGTAGAGTCATTATCACAGGCTGTGTTTAACCCACATGGACAACCCACACCTTATTCTTTGAAGTGGAACTCCCTCTTTCGATTGTTACCAACCATTACTTTCTATCATGTATAGGTCAGCAGATATGACATTGTGAGTTCATCATGTCAGTGAACCATTGGGTCGGCCATTTTGTCTGCCATTTTGCATCGTATTTCTTAGAGCTTATCACCCTATAGGGATGCCAGTATAAGAAATATGTATGCCGAAAGCCAGGTCAATCAGACTTATTGTTGATTTTAAGATGATTTTTATAGGTTTTGGCAAATGTTCAATGTACAGAAACATCCAAGCTGGTGGACTTTATGGGTTCTTGAGGCTGTTTTGATCATCATGAGGAATAAGGCAGGTACACAAAATTTCAGCATTGTATGTCAAATGGGGTGGAAATGGCGGCATGTTGAAAATCACAAATTGAATCATGAACGATAGCGCCCCTACTGGAGGAATCGGGGTGGGCCTCAGCACTCACAAATGCATTGTGCTTTTAGAGAGAGAGAGAGACGTTGTTGGCTTGCCTTTCGATAATATACGACAACAGATCCATAACATGCCTTCAAATAAAATATTGGTTTATTCTCTCTAACATAATACAGAGAGAGTTGCCCGTGACAGCAGTTTCACAACGTACAATTGATTATAACTCAGCGTTCAACCAGATGTACAATTTTCCCGGTCTTCAGGCTTGTTTTGCCAGAAAGACACAACATCATATAGCCTGTAATTTCTTTCATCCACATCATCGACAAACGTCAGCCTGGCTTGTTTCATTTTGACCGAAGCAACACACTTGTGTTTTAGTTTGTTTAGAAAACCCTCTGTAATTCCGCAGACCCTGGGTATGGTCACTACAAAGCCCGCACTTTCCAAGGCTCTCGACAAGGCGGGTGTGAGTCAGTCAGACCACAGTCTTTTGGTCAGTTCTTCAAAATGGTTAGGTGTATGGCACCTGATACAAGCACGAATGTTGATGCTGACTGGGGTGACTTGTCAAACAGCCCGTCGAGCACAATTTCTAATATTGCCGCAACTGATGCCTTTATAGTGTCCACGATAGCTGTGCTGAGGCCACTGTCAAAAACATCTTCGGCCCGTTTTCCTTGGTGCAAAGTAGAGCGCGGCGAGCTGTGCGAGTGGCTTGGCGGGCTAGTGGGACCGTCAATTTCCCATTGATCCTGTGTGTGGTCTCGATGGGCGTTCACTGATGATTCGTAATAAGCCATGGTCCTCGCCGGGGTCTGCATTGTACCGCTGAGCGGTTGGTTGCCTCTTATATTGTCGAGCAATGCCTACCTCCTGAGAGGACAGCGACAGCGATTGGACCAAATGTTTGTTCTTGTTTCTTCTCGACGGTGCCTACAACGGCCAGCCGACAGTGTATGTAAACACCCAAAAACCAGAGGGCCTGGTCAAAAGTCAGACGCCGCGCTCTAGACGCCTACTCCGTTTGCAACTCGTGGTCAATCACTCAGCGCTTCGATTGACATGGGTTTGAAACACAAGGCTATCCACGTAATGCTTGCGAACCCTCACCTGGCGCCATTCGAATTGATCGACAGACCGCACCGGCGGCCGGATTGGACTCTGATAGATCATCTCATGGTGATCTACGGAGTCAAGGAGAGCGACTACGTCGAGGGCGATATGCAGGCATCCGTAGTGAACATGGCCAGAACGCTGGCGCGTGTCTATAGCACGGAGGTCGCTGCCAGCCGGTGCGTGCTGCTCATGAAGGACGGCGCGCAGGCTCAGAAGCCTGCCGTGAGGGAGCCGAGACAAAACCGCCCTGCCATACCTCATGTGGACTTTTGTAAGTACAACCTGCGCACCATAGAATACACCACCATGAAGCTGTTGGCCGACATGGGTGTGAAGAACAGGGTGTTTCTCGTGACCGGTGCCAAGGCAGACTCCCCCGAGGGCGAACTCGCGTGGGCCGCCTCGGTCGACAACCTGGCGTCGTTCCGTAGCGAGTGCTCGGATGAGTCGGAGGCCTTCGGGAGCTGCTGTTTGCCAGTCCCGATAAGCGAGCTTGCGTTTCGGGACCCGGACTCGAGCTAGGACAGGTTTCAAGTGCTGTATGACATCGCAACATTGGCAGCACGTCTCGTGGGTCTCGTCTCACGGTAGTCAAAGCGCAGCAGTCTCGAGTAGGCGTAAATAACTGCTGCGCTTTTGTGGCACGGAAAATGTCCCGGCCGCTCTCTGCATACCAGAGGCTGGCCGCAGCCTTGCCTCGGGATGTGTACACGCCGGCCAAGATCAGCAGGCCCACGTAGGCACGCAGCTCGGTCTTGTCCACGCCCCTCCAGCCGTCCGGGTATCTCCTGTTTGCCATTCGAGCGAGGACAGGTTTCAAGTGCTGTGCGATATCGCAGAAGTGGAGGAGGACGCGGACCTGCTGCTGCCCGAGACCCAAGAGCACCACGACGCATTTGAGGACATTATGGACAAGTGGTGCAAGGTCAACTTCAAGAGAGACGTGGCTAGGTACCTGTACCTAGGTGGGATCAGGGGATCTCTCACTATACTTTTCTCTCTAGGTTTTCTGTTTCGAACGTGCGGAACATATTGGATGGATTGGGACAAGCCGTAGATGATGGCCGTGTCCGCGCAAAGACGGTCTGTCACGTCTTCGAAACGCTATTCTTGTATCTGACCCGAGTCCCCCGTCGAGCTCTGAGTCGGCTGGGCCGCCGCGTACCGGTGAGAAGAGGAAGATCTCATGTCTGCAGGGCATCAAGGCCCCCAAGCTCATTTTCCTCGTGGTGCCGAGAGCTGAAGAGTCTACTGTGGGGCACGGCGGCGGGGTCTCGGGACTGTGACTATTACGACATGGGGATGAAGCTGGCCGTTTTCACCAAAGTCCCCGCAAAGACCCGGTCAAAGTACTAAACTGAGGTGAATTGCGGATTGATGGCGAAGACCATGAAATACGTCTGCAAACTGTGGAACCTGGAGAGGCCGAAGCACGGACCCGACTACGGGTTCTCTGTGCGCAACGGCGTAGTCAACTTTGACTGTCGCGACGAATCGCTGTTCACAGAGGCCACAAATGACATGTAGTTGAAGTTGACAAATGGGATCTCGCACGGTCAGTGCTGTCCGTGCTTCCAACTGGGGCTCTTGTGAGGACCGGAACAATGTTTATGTGTTGAGCAAATGTTTTCTCCTTGCAATAAACTAAAATACTTTCAAGCCTACGTGTGATGCTATGTGTGTTACCTTCAAGCTCATTGAATCACCTAGTGAATAAAAACTAACAAGGGTCTGATCTTTTTATAAAAATGGGCAGAGGGTGTGTATGAACTGAGTTGGGGAACTGTGGACGTGTGTTGCCGTGCATGTAAACATGGTACACTCTGAACCCTGGGTGGATAGTTGAGACATTTTTTTACCTGTTCTCTGGTCGGATAATTGAGTGGTGGTCAGGTGACAGTGCATTGTGTTTCATTTAGATGAGCTGTGGTTGGACAGATGATGAGGGTCAACTAGGGTCCTTTCTTGTGAGAGGACCAGAGCAATGTTTGCGTATTGAACAAATGTTGTCTCCTTGCAATAAACTAAAATACTTTCAAGCCTATGTGTGATGCCATGTGTGATACTTTCAAGCTCATTGAATCACCTAGTAAATAAGACCCGAGACACAATTGCTGTGTACACTTTCCGGACAAGGGTCTTTTGTAAAAATGGGCAGAGGGTGCCTACGACCTGATGTGCCTTGTGTGACACACATAAATACATGGTGAAGAAAAACAAAGAAAGAAGTCTCCCTGTGTCAGAAAGGCAACAGTCGAACACAGGGCTTTTCAACTGCCCGGTCATATAACTGAGTGGTGGTTGGGTGACAGCGCACTGTGTTTGAATTAAATGGCCTGTGGCTGGACAGAGGATGAGTGCCGCAGTTGGATGAGCAGGGCTTGGTCACCTACACCAACAGCACTCTGCTAATTCAGGGGTGAATGCAGATGCCAACTATTTTGTTTATAATACAAAGACACACATCTTACCAAACATGTGAGCATGTCCTAGGGTGCTTTCACAACCCAGTCACAAGACCTGTGTGGTCTGGACCGTTCGCTGTGTAATTCACTAAAATGTTCACCGGTTCTATGGACAGTGTGATCTGTGTACAATAAACATTAGTGTCTGGACTGTCTCTGAGAGTGTTTCTCTGCCCAAATGCTTTCAACTAGGATCCTTTTGAGAGGACCAGAGCAATGTTTGCATATTGAACAAATGTTGTCTCCTTGAAATAAACTAAAATACTTTCAAGCCTATGTGTGAAGCCGTGTGTGATACTTTCAAGCTCATTGAATCACCTAGTAAATAAGAGCCGAGACACAATTGCCATGTACACTTTCCGGACAAGGGTCTTATGTAAAAATGGCCAGAGGGTGCCTACGACCTGATGTGTCTTGTGTGACACACATAAATACACAGTGAAGAAAAAAAAGAAGTAAATCTCCCCGTGTCAGTAAGGCAACAGTCAAACATGGGGCTTTACAATTTGTAAATGTGTTTATTTTGTTTACAATACACAGACACATGTCATGGCTTTTATTTGAGATACACAGAAACACATTGTTTCGACACAGGACACAGTTTTACTGAGCAAACACCAAGACATCATTCATGGTCATCATTTTCGGAATGTCAAACACATGCATGTTAATCGAAGACACTACACCAAGGAGATTAACTCCTGGTTGATTTCAGGGATGCTAGTGTCCCTGCACATTTCTTCCAGCTGCCTAATCATAGCATTGGTGTCTTTGTTGTTCATCCAGAACTCTGTATATTCTTCAGGAAGCAGTTGACCATATTGCATGAGTACGTCTAGCGCGGGCATGACACGTGTGATCCTTAGGTTGTAAGAGGGCATCAGTGTCACAGACAGTAGATCGCGGACCTTATCGCAGAGTGCGGCGCGCACCTTCTCTGTGACTAGCACCGCGGGAGGCTCTTTCCTGACTGAAAGAAAGCACACAGAAAAAGTTGGTTAGTGAAGAGTGACTGACGATCCGTCCCAGGGCTTGATTTCACTCTACATTTTTGAGTGTACTCACCAGACTTTCCCCGTGGTCCATACAATGCCAGGTCTTGTTAGAAATACTTTTCACTCTCACGCAAAGCCCAGATGAATCTCTCCGCTCGTTCCTTGGTCTCAAGGCAGTGTTCCATGACCTTGTGCATCATATTATCCGTATTGGTTTTACGGTGGTAAGACCACCGGAGTAGATCCTGACCATCGGGGTCTATCGTCAGGACAGTATCCAGGAGGCCTCGAATGCACACAAGCCTCTCCGCTATGTCATGCTTTTATCTCTGCAATTCCTGTGAATACAATATACGGACGTGAGCTGTGTTACTCGTGAGCTGTGTTACTTTGGCTGTGTGTTGCCATGCATGTACATATGGCACATTCTGAACCCTGGGTGGATAGCTGAGTCAAAGTTTTATTTTTTTGACTGTGTGTACTCTGTTCGGATAGACACGCAGCGGGTTCGCTGGCCAGTCGGAATAACTAAGTGGTGGTCGGATGACTGAGCACTGTGTTTGGAGGCTTGTGTGTTCTGGACCGCTCGCTGTGTAATTCGATAAATTGTTCACCGGTTCTACTGACAGTGTGATCTGTGTATGAACAAATGTTTTCTCCTTGCAATAAACTAAAATACTTTCAAGCGTACGTGTGATGCCATTTGTTACATCTTTTCAAGTTCATTGAGTCACCTAGTAAATAAGAATCGAGACACACAATTGCTTTGTACACATTCCAGACAAGGGTCTGATCTTTATAAAAATGGGCAGAGGGTGCCTACCACCCGATAGGCCTTGTGTGATATTCGTAAATACATGGTGAAGAAGGTAAGTCTCCCTGTGTCAGTAAGGCAACATTCAAACACAGGGCTTTTCAATTCAACGTGTTGTCAATTTCCAATGCACAGATACAATTCATGACTTTCATTTGTGATACACAGAAAGGCATCGCTGTACCTCCGATGCACACAGGCCTCTTAGCCTCTCACCGCGAGCTCCATCGGGACTCGTGAAATCCCCTGTGAACGGCGTGAACGGTCATTTTGACCCGAGGGCTGCGGCAGGCAGGGAAAACTTCACCGCGGTGGGTCATTTTGACCTGAGGGCAGCGGGAGGGTTAAAGCAATTACATGCACTTGGCAAGCCAAAAGGGTGGTGGTTTTGCAATATATGTAAAGAACCACATACATGCCCAGGTGTTGCAATATGTTGTGAATGTCACTGACATGGAGTTTCTTGCTCTGAAAGTCACAGACCCCATACAAGCTGTGGTAGTTCTTATTTATAGACCACCAAACTACAAAAACATGTACTTCCTGGTAAAAATGTGTAACCTTTTACATGCTGTTAATATAATGACTCAAGACAATTTTCTCATCTGTGGTAGATGAAGAAATGAAGAAATGATGGCAAATAATACACATTCTATCAATAATCTCTCCAAAGCCAGGATACACACGGCTAATCCAAGGAGCAACAACAGACCAAAAACAGAACTGGACCTCATCTTTACTAGTCAGCCACAAAAGTGCATATCACCAGGAATATTGCATTTATATTACAGTTACCACAAACCTGTCTATGCCATTGTGAAAGACAAATGAGCAATGTGACACTCACATACTAGCTTTACATGCCAACAATTCATGCCTCTTGGGCGAACTGTATTGCAGGAAAATTGTTCAGCAGGATTTACAAGCCAACAAATTATAGCACGTGGTACTGGCAATGTGGTACTCTAAAATAATCTGTTGTCTAAAGAAGCTTTAAAACAGGTTTAAAAACCAAACACCATTTCTCATACTTGTACGTATTTGTGATATAAAAATAATGTATAGTAGTGTAAAATAAATTACTATTATGCACTAATATTTATTTGTTGCAGGTTTTACATAAAAGCTTTTACATATTTTTAACAAGACAATTTCCATGAGCTTGCTTGATTGACATTTTAACAAGGGGTCAGGGAATAATATTCCCAGTAGATAGCAATATGGCAAAAGATATCATAGCTTTTTTAAATACTTTTGATTTGACTCAACATGTACATGGATCCACACACAACCGTGGACACACTCTAGACTTACTTATCTGTAAGGGCCTAAACATTTCACTGATTATTATTAAGGATGTAGCACTAACTGATAATTTCTGTATTTTCTTTGATATATTGATCTCTACTAAAATTTAAGCTAGATCTGTGTCTGTCAAAAAGAGATGCCTGAATGAAAACACTAGGGTGCTATTTATGAAGGCTTTATCTTTATCACCAAGCATATCTGCATACTTTGTTGATTTTCTCCTTGATTCCTTTAACTCAAAAGTTAAGAGTGCAATTGATGATTTTGCTTCTGTGAAAGTCAGGAAGAAAAATGGCAGAAAAAAAGCACCTTGGAGAAACTCATCACCAGTACAAAATATGAAGAGAAAATGCAGAAAATCTGAGCGCATGTGGCGGAAGACAAAACTTGTAGTCCATTATGACATCTACACTCACCTAAAGGATTATTAGGAACACCCATTCAATTTCTCCTTAATGCAATGATCTACTCACCCAATCACATGGCAGTTGCTGCAATGCATTTAGGGGTGTGGTCCTGGTCAAGACAATCTCCTGAACTCCAAACTGAATGTCAGAATGGAAAAGAAAGGTGATTTAAGCAATTTTGAGCATGGCATGGTTGTTGGTGCCAGACGGGCCGGTCTGAGTATTTCACAATCTGCTCAGTTACTGGGATTTTCACACACAACCATTTCTAGGGTTTACAAAGAATGGTGTGAAAAGGGAAAAACATCCAGTATGCGGGAGTCCTGTGGGCGTAAATGCCTAGATGATGCCAGAGGTCAGAGGAGAATGGGCCAACTGCTTCAAGCTGATAGAAGGGCAACTTTGACTGAAATAACCACTTGTTACAACCGAGGTATGCAGCAATTTGTGAAGCCACAACACGCACAACCTTGAGGCGGATGGGCTACAACATCAGAAGACCCCACTGGGTACTACTCATCTCCACTACAAATAGGAAAAAGAGGCTACAATTTGCAAGAGCACTCCAAAATTGGACAGTTGAAGACTGGAAAAATGTTGCCTGGTCTGATGAGTCTCGATTTCCGTTGACACATTCAGATGGTAGAGTCAGAATTTGGCATAAACAGAATGAGAACATGGATCCATCATGCCATAATACCACTGTGCAGGCTGGTGGTGGTGGTGTTGTAATGGTTTGGGGGATGTTTTTCTTGGCACACTTTAAGCCCCTTAGTGCCGATTGGGAATCGTTTAAATCCAGGGCCTACCTGAGCATTGTTTCTGACCATGTCCATCCCTTTATGGCCACCATGTACCCATCCTCTGACGGCTACTTCCAGCAGGATAATGCACCATGTCACAAAGCTCGAATCATTTCAAATTGGTTTCTTGAACATGACAATGAGTTCACTGTACTAAAATGGCCCCCACAGTCACCAGATCGCAACCCAATAGAGCATCTTTGGGATTTGGTGGAATGGGCGCTTCGTGCCCTGGATGTGCATCCCACAAATCGACATTAACTGCAAGATGCTATCCTATCAATATGGGCCAACATTTCTAAAGAATGCTTTCAGCATTCTTGAATCAATGCCACGTAGAATTAAGGCAGTTCTGAAGTCGAAAGAGGGTCAAACACAGTATTAGTATGGTGTTCCTAATAATCCTTTAGGTGAGTGTATATACACTATATGTTTTTATATTAGTTATAGATGACTATCTATAGCAGTTCTGTGACCGTGGAGAGCGAAGGTTCGTTTCTCACTGGATTTGTCATCTAAAAAGGCAAAAAAAAATTGCCGGGGTGCACCGGTTAAATGTCCATTTATCTAAATGGTCATAGAGCCTTAATATTAGGCTCAAATTAAAGGTTCAGTTATGGAGAGTAAAATGAGAGTAAAATGACATACACATAGGTCATTAGATGTCTGGGGTGGAACCAATGAAAGCAGGGAGACAGAGGAGATTATTTAGGTTGGAGTTGGTTATATAAACTTTTTTTTAATTGCATTACATTACATTTGGCTCACACAATTTTTAACTAAAGCGACTTACAACATAAAGTAAAGAGTAAAGAGTTTATTTCTCCCAGCAATTCTAGAAAAATGTAAAACAATTTAACTATTTAAAACAATTTAACTATTTAAAACAATTTAACTATTTAAAACAAATTAATAATAAATAAATTATTCTCAATGGAATAAAATATTTCTAAAGTTGTCTTCTGCAGTAATTCAACAATGCATACCTCACTCCCAATCAGTCAGCCCCACATCCAAGTGATGTGCAAACACTCTCTCTCTAATGTTTACGTTTCCATGGTTTCATGTCACTGGAAAATTCCTTGATGCATTGAGACACTTTGTTTGAGGTAAGTTCATATATATATATACACTCAACATCATTCACTAGTCCAAAGAGAATTTTATCGTTTAGTATATGACAGCAAAGTGATAATGTTATGTGCAGAAGTTATCATTGATAATTTGTGTAGCTAAGTAAGGTAGCTAGCTAACGTTAGCTAACGTTAGCTAGCTAGCTACTTAAATGATTTGGGTTGGCAACACTGCTAGTTTCAGCTCCAATAGGCCTACCCTAGCTAGATAGCTGTTGACTTCTATTGGTACTCTACAGTAGTTTTTTTGTTTCTCTTTTTTAGGTTTATGTAAATGTAGGATGAAAAACAAGGCACAATGTCCTATGAATGTGTGCTGAAATGTGGCAAGCCTTGTGAGTCATCTGATAAAATCAACCAAGGAAAATAGGACAGCTTACAAACCAAAGCCAAAAACTGGTGAGGGCTTGACAAATTTTGGTATGTTTACACCACCACTTCGTGGCAAAATGGGCCACGGAATCATCACATACATCAGTCATGTTATATCTCAATCTCATCTTCAGACAAGCTTGAAAAAGCTAGACAGCGCACAAACAAAGAAAGTGACATTGCTCAGTGTTCAAGTTCTGAAATGCCAGCTCAGAAGGCTGTGTGTGACCAAGAGTAAGATGGACCATCACCAAAGCGCCTGCGTTCATCTGTGGGTGGGCCTCTCCACGACAAGACAAAGTGTGTGTGGTGTATGCAAGGTGAGGACATGAGGCATCCACATAGAGTGCAAAGCAAGCTATTCAGAATCAACACACAGTCAGCATGGCGTGCCTTCAAGCGCCACACAGTCCTTATAGAAGATGAAGAGTTGAGGGACTGTCTCACAAGGCTTATTGAGTCAATAATGAGTGGGGGATGTGAAATCATCTTATGTCAAGGTCCTTCTCATTAATGAGTATCAAGAGAAAATTGGCTTCAGCGATGAGCAGCTCCTCCAGAACTTGGCACCATGGCTATCGAAGATAATCAAAGACACACCTACTGTTCCTTGGCCACCTTGCATTGATCATCTTGAGGAAGATGAACAGTTGTGTGAGTTGCTGTTGAAGCTTTTGACTTTGCTAAAACAGCCTCAGAGAAAAACAGCTGACCTAAGCCCAGCCACATTCAGTCTGGCCTCCATGATCACCTACCACATTACGGGACAGCGCACTATCACTGCTATCAACCTGGGTGTGAATGTCCATGGCATGACTCAGAGTAAAGATCTGGTAGACACTCTACACAAGAGCGGTGTCTGCATCAGCTATGCAGACACACTGTTCCTTTATGACCATTGGGCTTTGATGGATGTAGAGGCATCAGCAACCTGCCCACCGGAGATTGCAGATGGCAAGCCAGCTATTGATATTATCGACAATGATTATTTCAAGATTGACACCCTGACCGGCAACTCAACAGGAGAGATGCATGTGCAGCCAGAGAGCTATAACCAGAAACCAGATGAAGTTCCTGCTGCAAGGCTCTCCAAGAAGAAACAAATCTCTGTACAGCTGAGGCAGAAGTGTGCAGAGCTGACAAAGGTCCATCACTACAGATGCCCACCTGGTAGCAAGAGTGAGCCACCAGCTCGTCCTATGGCAGATTTACCCAAGGGCGTAGGTTTGGTTTGAACATTGGTGGGGACACAGTTTTACCATTCTATTTGCTATCGATGTTCCTGCCTGTTGCTAAAAGCATGAGCAGAAAGCATTTGTGCAAACACACACACACACACACACACACACACACACACACGATACAGCATTTCATACAGTAGGTCAGAAGTGTCAAAATATATTCAGGTTTATTCAGAGTTCTGTAACATTAAGTAAGTCCAGTGGTTAACTAAACTTATTTCTTAATCTAATATTAGCTAGCTAAATTGCATATTGGTTTCTTCAAGTCAGCAGGCACAAAGTATCTTGTGTGCTTTAAACCTACTTTTCAGAAAATGACACAACTCTTCTGATTATTCTTTTCACTCCTCTGTCAGAAATGTTGCGAGGAGCACCTGGTCGAGGCAAATTTATGGTGAAATGATTATCTTTCCACTTCTGTATTATTGCCCCAACAGTGCTCACTGGAACATTCAGAAGCTTAGAAATGTGCCTATAACCAATGCCATAACTATGTTTTGCAACAATTAGGTTGCGAAGGTCTTGAGACAGCACTTTGCTTTTACCCATCATGAGATGCGTCTTCTGTGACACCTTGGCAATGAGACCTTTTTGTAGGTCACAAGTTGGGACTAAACCAGCTGATATTAATTTCTACTGACAGGGGGCTGAATTCCTCTTTAATTACTGATGGTTTTCAGCTGTTGTCTTGGCTTTCCATGCCTTTTTGCACCTCCCTTCATGTGTTCAATACTTTTTCCCTGTGTCATTTCACATTATAATACAACCTAATTTCTGAACTTATTTTTGGGGGGTTCTTTGTATGTATGGATTACTTGGGTTGTTACCAACAGCTGGTGAAAATTGCATGTCAACAGCGCTTTTGAAAATATATTTACTGAGAAAAATTGTGACATGTTCCATACTTATTTCACCCACTGTATATACACAATTGCTCTTCTGAGTATTTCTTAATGGCATTAGTTTAGCCTAGTATGAACACACTGTGCCTCAAAAACAATATCATAATCAATTTCAACACTTACTGTCATAATCACTACTAGACTATTTAAGACCTCACCTGTGACCATGTTTCTCTTTCTATCTCTTTACTGCTGCTTGGATCAACTGGAACTTCATTTGTTTGATAAATTACACAGTATACAGTACAATAAGTTCCAATCATTAATAACTATGTATGTAAACTAGTTGTAACTAACAATGTAAATCTAGACATTTATACTACTTACACATTGTCTTTTTGTGAAGGACCTTATATCAGTAATTCGTTTTTTGAAACCATTCTGTTAACATCTAAAAAAACTTTGAAATAAGCAGTTTGGTATAATGATTTTAACAAATCCCTTTTACAAGTTTTCAGGTACTAGCTAGCAAAGCTTCGACCGCAAAAGTCAAATGAATGTCCGATAGCTAGCAAGCAGACAATTCCATAGTTGTGTTCCGGAGCTATCAAAGGCTCGTTAACGTTAGAAATACTATACATTTTCAACAATAATATACAGGAGTGTAATATAATTCGATTGTATTGTTTATTATTCACTCAATGTTAAAGTGTAGCTTACAAAAGTAGCCTGCCAAAAAGCAATTAAATCTCTTCTCACAGTCTCGTTTCGACCATTGACTGTATACTACTGGTTTCGACGCTCACCTGCCCACTGTTAGCTGACAGGCTGGTACACATTGTGATCAGCACTCTCCTGCCAATCAGGAGTAACGCTGATATTGAGAGAGTGAACCAATTGGGGAGCAGAAATAGTTAACAGAATGAAAAAAATATGTTTAGAATCACAATTATTGGTGGGGACAATTACATGTTTCCTAAACATTGGTGGGGACATGTCCCTACCGTCCCACCCTAAATTTACACCTATGGATTTACCAGTGAATGGCACAGTGTTCACAAGCAACAATGTGATCACAATTCCAGCAAGACAAACCAAGCCTTTCAACACTTAACACTTGCATGATTTAACCACAGGGTGGAGTTGTCGCCTAAGCAGTGCAACAATACACCCTGTAACATCTCCCTTTCTGTAGTAAGATAACCCAATATTACATAACATTGAAAACAGACATAAACTTCCATGAACTCAACCTGTTAACTCTGTAGCAACCCTCCAGGCCTAATACGTGTATCAACTCCCTATAACCGTGGTAAATCATTATTACATATGGAGACAGTGTCAATACTAGTGAACTTAAATGTCCTTAAAGACACAGCTGTTGTGGGCCAAACCACTCTTGTTTCACCTCATTTGTCGTCCCTTTTTCATTTTTATTATTATTATTTTTTTTTTCAGTCCCTCCTAAAGGTTCAATCTGTGAACTATGGGTCTGTGGTGAATGGGGTTCACCCACGTGACTGGTACCTGTCTGTTCATTGTTGTATTCACTCCCAGTGTCGCCCTCTGCTACAGGTGCATCCCCAGGATGTTCTGGGGCCCGTTCTGTATACCCTGATGGCGGAGAGGGGACTTTCTCTGCAGGTCTGAGATCGACCCGGTTACGACAGTATGTTGTCCCCTCCACATTGACAATGTAGGACCTTGGGCCCGCCTGCTGCAGGCACACCCCTTTTCTCCATCTGCCCATCCCGTGCCCTGGGAGCGGCTTCATCCTGATGGGCTGGCCAACATTCAGCTCAGGCAGGCCTTTAGCTGATCTATAGCCCTCTGGTGTTTCACCCGCAGCTTATCAGGTACCTCTGTGATGACCCGGGCGTCAGCAGCTGCTCCACCACAGGGAGGTGTGTCCTCAGCCTCCGCGCCATCAGTCGCTGTGCCGGACTGCTGAGCAAACCCTCCATGGGGTGTATTTCTCCAGTGTAGGGTGGCTTTCCATGGGTCCTCCCCAGCAAATACAGCTTTTCTGCACAGGCTCTTCACAATCTTCACTGCAGACTCTGCTTTGCCATTGGCTTTTGGATGTCTTGGCGATGACGTGACATGCTCGAAGCCCCACTCTTTTGCAAACCTTCTGAAAGTTCCACATGCAAACT
Source organism: Umbra pygmaea (assembly GCA_016801145.1). Classification (NCBI taxonomy): domain Eukaryota; kingdom Metazoa; phylum Chordata; class Actinopteri; order Esociformes; family Umbridae; genus Umbra; species Umbra pygmaea. The sequence goes on along the minus strand of JACXGM010025020.1, from coordinate 1,172 downwards.
GACATCCACAGTCCGAAATAACCCGGTCTGGTATGACGTAGCGTGCAAATTGAGCTTTGCATCTCAGGGCCATGGTTTCAGCTGACAGGTCGGGAAGCAGTTCAACCTCCCAGAAGTTAGAGTAGTGGTCCACCATGAGTAGGAAATCCTTTCCTGCATGGTTGAAAAGATCCATGCTCACTATCTGCCAGGGACGTGTGGGGAGTGGGTTAGCCACATGGTCTCCTTCTGCTGTTCATGTGCGTATTCATTACACACAGTGCATCGCTGCACAAAGTCTTTAATTTCCCCCGGCATGTTGGGCCAAAACAGTGTGTCACGGGCCTGCCTGTAGCAAGCCTTACCCCCTATGTGGCTGTAGTGAATCCGCTTTAGCATCTCTGGCCTTAGGAACAATGACACGCTGGCTTCTGAAGAGCACGCCATCCTGCGCGCTTATTTAATCTCTGATGGCCCAGTACTCTCTGATAGCTATGGGGGTCTCCTCTCTTCAGTCTGGCCATCCCTCAAGCATGACAGTTTGTCTGAAGGCATGCGTCTGTCTCTGTGTGCTGTCGAATTTGTGTGAGAGACGCTGGCTGGTGACTTTCAGGTAGTCTGTCTAGTGGATTGTCAAAGTTGTTTATTTGTCCTATGCATCGGATAACATCACATCATCCTATGCAGAGAAATTCTTTTTGACAAGGCTCGACACATCTACACAGAGGCTTAAAAAGGTTATATACAATATAAATAATTTTTAAAACGATAATAATAATAATAACAAAATACACTATGTACTGAGCAGTGTATGACAGCAGAAGTAATAAATATTATAAAAATATGGCATGGAAAATTACTTTTTAAAGGTGCATTGAATTCTGCTACATCATGGATGTCAGGGCTCAAGAAATGATTTGTGATTGTGATCAATGTTCCATGTTGAGCAGCAGAATGGCCTGCGGAAAGAAACTGTTTTTTAATCTGGTAGTCTGTGCCTTGATGCTCCGGTAACGTCTACCAGATGGCAGCAGTGAGAAAAGGTCACGGCCTGGATGGCTGTGGTCTCTTAGGATGTTCTGTGTTTTCCTCAGGCATCGCTTGTGGTAGATGCCTTGCACGGAGGGGAGACAGCAGCCTATGATGCGCTCCGCTGACTTCACCACCCTCTGAAGGGCCTTACGATCAGCAGC
>JACXGM010025019.1:0-15493 GCA_016801145.1 Umbra pygmaea | reverse complement strand
CCATATGTTAACAAACATACCAACCATATGTTAACAAGCATACCAACCATATGTTAACAAGCATACCAACCATATGTTCCCATGGTTTCCATGTTAGGACTACGACCCTCCAAGTGAAGGTCAGGTGAGAAGTCATGTGGTCCCATCCCACCACGACCCTGTCTTGGCTCTACTGGCTAAGATGGACCAGGGGCTCATCCCCCGGACACGGCCTGACCCAGAGGTAACTACTAAACTGTCCTCACTCGTGGCTTCGTGGCTACCAACATCTTAAGTTTGATACCGACACTTGCTTTGGTACCTCCGTATTGATATCTTATACCATGGCAAATTCTCTAACTATAAAAACAAATTTATTATTGTATTGTATAGGCCTAATTGCCCCTATACTGTGTAATCTAAACATCTGGATTTTCCCCAGGGGTTAATTCCTCATCTTTTTACTCTTTTGTAGCTGAGCCATTCAGGATATTAATATGTTCCTTTCATTTAACAATTCAGCTTCGAAATTAGAAGAAGTTATGAATAATCAAACAACATCTGACTGAAATGTGGTAGTTTATAGTTAGTTTCAATCAAGTACATTTATTAATAATTATTTAATAGTTGTGCATTTTGTACAAGTAGAGAAAACATTAATGTTTTTCAGTAGGCAACGATATTGCCTGATATCCTATGATTATTCACATGATGGGAACACGTGTACATTCGTGGCTGTGTGGATGTGATGGTGATTACTGTGGCAATAAAAATTCAATGCATCTTGCCCCATTCGCGAGGAAAATGTTTAAAAAACTTTTACAAACTGGTCCTGCAATGAATTTGAGTTTCCCTTTATCATTTGGCTTGAAGGCGTATTCCATATTTTACTACTTCCAGTGAAAACCAAGATGCATTATTTAACGCAATGTTTAAATACGTAAAATGCTAGGATAGTTCCATTTTGAAATTCTGGTACCGCGATACTTTCTCAGTACCGGTTTACCGCACATCCCTAGTCACTATGGGTTCTGCTTGTACTGTCAGCACAGGCTGTGGCAGGCCTGTCTGGTGTCCTGCCTGTCGTGATGTTATTTTGCCTCTAGGTGGCAGGCTGTTTCCATTTATGAGTTTGAGAAGTGTTCCATATTCATCTCGTTTGGTTCATTAAGGTGACCTACTGTGTTTTTGAGAGGGGTATTCAATTATATAAAATAGCAAAAGCTTTGGCACAGTGTATATAAATGCTGGTTGGATTTTAGATTAAAACCTTGCGATTAGCAATACATGTCTCAAACTCCAACAAAAACAGTCAGAAAGAGTAGATGTGCTGTTATCAATGTTATGCAAAGGGACATTTAGGTGTGGCTGTGTGACCCACTGTCCCCCCACACCACAGGGTTCCTGGGAGGAGGACGAGGAGGATATGAGCGAGGGTCAGAGACCCAGACTGCATCCAGCAGGAGAGGGGCTGCTCACTGGACGCTCCCGTACCACCCAGTCGAGAACCAGGGCAGCAGCCACGACAGAGTGTCAGCCCAGCTCCAGACAAGGACTTGTCTCCTCCCCAGGACAGCTCCCCCTGCAGGCTACAGGTAGAACTGGTACCCTACTTTGAGCTCTTTAATTTAACTCTTTCATCTATCTTTTTTCAGAATCAGAATCATTTCTTCAACCAGCTACAACATATTCATTTATTACAATTAAATGCTTGTTATTAATTCCTTCCCATCATTCTAGGAGGATAATAACAAAAGATTAACATAATAAAACAATACAACAACACTAGAGCAGTATATACAAATGTCACTGGTAAGCAATGTACTGAATTAGCCTGAAAATAATAATTAGTAATACATATGTATATTAGAGTTACGAACAGAGAAGCAGGGTAATATATCAATGCACACTCATTTCAAATTACCTCAATTTGGAGATTTAACAGGCCACCAGTCTTTATTTCACATTCAATAGATCAGAACCTTTGCGTTTGATTTTTGAAGTAACATACTACTTTAAATAGTAAAAAAATGAAAATGGTAAATACTGGAACCCTTAACCTAATATTGTGTTTCACAGTCTTTGGAGACAATTACTGCAATCAAGCGCTGTCTGTAGCTCTGAATAAGATTTCTACTTTTCTTCCCCTGGTAGCTTGACCCACTTTTTTTGAGAAAACCGCTCCAGTTCTCTCAAGTTTGATGTGTGACTTAGTTTGATGTGTGACTTTTCCCAACTGCAATTTACAGGTCTTTCAACAGATGTGCAATGGGATTTAGGACTCATAGAAGGCCACTTCGGAACGGCCCACTGTTTTCTTCTTTTCCATTGGGTGCTTTTTGAGATATCGGGTAATCCTACTGGAGGACACGAGACCTATGACTGAGTCACAGCTTTCTGAAACTGGGTTGGATGTTCCACTTCAAAATGCTTTGATTGATAGTCTTCTGATTTCATTGAGCCCTGCACAGATTCAAGGTAAAAATTCAAGTGCCAAAGGCAGCCAAGCAACCCCAAAACATCACTGACCCTACTCCGTGTTTCACAGTAGTGATGTTATCCTTTAAAAGCTTCATTTTTTCTTCTTCATGTGAACATTTATTTGTGATTAATCAAAAAGTTCTACTTTCGATTATTTTCTTTAAAGGACATTCTCCCAGAAGGACTGAGGCTTGTCCACATACATTTGGGCAAGCTCCAGTCAGGATTGTTTTGTTTCTCTCTAGAATTAGGGTCTTCCTGGGTCTTCTAACATGGAGCCCATTTTCATTTAGACAGCGATGGAGCGTGCGACTGGAAACTGTTGCAACTTGAGCTTGAACATTGGTTTGGATATGTTTTTTTTAAGTTTTCTGTGGTTCTTTCTCATTTTCTCCTTTTCGTTCTTGGGTGAATTTTCCTCTCGCAGCCACTTCCAGGGATGTTGGCTACAGTCCCACAGGCCATTAACTTGTTCAATAATTTTAGCAACAGTGTTCAGAGGAACATGAATCACTTTAGAGATGGTCTTTTATCCTTTACGTTGACCATGCTTGTCTATAACTAACTTTCTAACCTCCTCTACCAACTTTCTGGTTTTCCTTCTCTATTCTAAGTTCAGTGTGATACACAGTAACACAAAACACCAGAGTGAGAACTTTTCTCAATTTAAACTGTCTGAATGAGTGACTGAAGACACCTGTGATACTAAGTAAAATAGAATGGTTTACTTGAGGTACAGTATCACTACAATTCAGTTATTTCGTATAACTAATAGTCTTTATTGCGTTTTGGTTCCACTGCAAAGCAAATATTTGCATATATCTTTTAATTTCAACACTTTCAAGGGGAAATGTTTGATTTCTAATATTTCAATTTGAATATATGAATAAAATTCAAGGGTAAAAATACTTTCTGCCACACCTGTATACTCATATATACGTGTCAGTTTAGCTATTTGTTATTATTATGGCTCGTGGGCAGAAACGTTCATTTATTTCTTTCATTTCTTTCTTTTATTTATTTAATCCAGTTCATTTGTCTCTTTCATCTATCTCTTTATTATTCATTCATCTATCCTTATATTTGTTACCTCTTTCCAAATCCCAGAAGGATGTTGCCATCTCAACCCACAAACCTCCAGCTTACGGCAGCACTCACTCAGACATTACCATAAAAGGACATGTACATGGTTGTCCTCCAATAGTTGCTAAATATCAGTGATGTATTTGACCTCAGACTGGAGCGGTAGTAATCATAGTTAGAGGAAGACTCTTTGTAGCATATTTAGCAGACCGCTCTCCCGTTCCGGGATGCCTGTAGTGTTACACAGGACAGCAGTGAGTGTTGATACGCTGTTTCCTGGATCCAGGAGAGGTGATGAGGACAGGAGGTGTTGGCAGAGCCACAGTGCTGACACTGCTCTGAAAGTTTCCTGAGTCATATGGAAGTCAGACATGCTGCTTTCTCCATCAGGCTAAGAGCCCGGGGGGGAGTGGGGGGGGCAATGGAAACCACTGCTGCTGTGGCCGCCTCGTTGGGCCCATGTGTCTGTACAACTCCTGCTTTCCACACACAGTATGCAGTAATATAAATCTGTTAACAGCTCTCTCTTAGGAGCCCGCCACATCTTACAATGCTCCTAGAAATAATCATTGTAAAAGGACCACCGAACAGCCTCTTTGATTGGGGAATGGTGGAAATAATAGCGAGACCAGGGGTGTGATTCAGAGTTCTCAGATTTACCGTTGTTGTGAAGGCATCAGGGCACCCAAGAAGTCCAAGCGCCAGGACCGTCTCCTAAAGTTGATTCAGCTGTGGGATCGGGGAACCACCAGTGCAGAGCTGCTCAGGAACGGCAGCAGTCATGAAAAGAAAATGTGCAATACGCATCAAAACTAAATTAGAAGGGTGCATAAATTTGGGCACCCCAACAGAAATATCACATCAATATTTATTTGAGCCTCCTTTAGCAGATATAACATCCTCTAGACGCTGTCTATAGCCTGTAATGAGTGTTTTGGATTCTGGACAAAAGTATTTTGGACCATTCCTCCTTGCGATACATCTCCAATTCAGTTAGGTTTGATGGTTTCAGAGCATGGACAGCTCGATTCAAATCACCACACAGATTTTCAATGACATTCAGGTCTGGGGACTTGATAGATCAAATAACTGAAATGATAGAAATTGTCAGGGGTGCCTAAACCTTTGCATATGACTGTATGTGTCCTAACATACTCTGTTACGTGTCCTAACATACTTTGTTACCTGTCCTAACATACTGTGTTTACATGTCCTAACATACTGGGCCCTATGTTAACGATCTGAAAAGCAAGGCAAGTATCAAATGCGAAATGCAATTGACTTTGTGGGCGGATCTTGGGCACTGTTGCTATTTTACCGGTGGGACAATTACTCTTGCGCCCGATGCAAATCTAAAATGGGAAGGTCATTAGTCATAGGTGTAGTTTGGGCATAACGTGCAATAAACCAATCAGAGCGTCATCTCACATTCCCTTTAAGAGCAGGCGCTCTTGTTCTATGACAGATTGCTATTATAATGGCGGATTGCTATTGATTTTTGTCTTTAACAAAATATAAATAAAGAAATGTCACAAAGACATACTTTCTGCAGTTTAGGACTCATTCCTCACTGAATCACGAGGTTATGAATGCATGGTGATATTTTTGCAATGTAGTCTAACATTAGACATTGATTATTTAACTTACCTCACTAGACGATGCAGCAGCTCTTCTGTCAAATATGCTCTCTTTTCCCGTTCTGCTGCTGGGGCATTTGGATTAAGTGGCAAGTCCTCTATAGCATCGCAAATGACTTGTATGTTGATTGAATGGGTAAATGTGTACACTACATTTATGCCTATTTTTTTCACATCTTCATTGACACCACAATAATTTTCTTTGTGTGGTAAAATATTTCTTTGTAATTATGTATGGTAATCCACATATTTCTATAGACAAAATGTTTTGGGGAACATTGTATATATATAGTTTTTTTACAACTATTGCTAGTTGTGCATTGAACTAAACTTTACTTAAGGTGTGTTATGTTGACAGTGTTAGTACTTTTTTTGTAAAATTTTGTAAGCCCCCCAGACATATGTCTAGACTGTCTGGGTTATCATTCAACACGAAAAGTAGAAAATAAGGTCTAACATGCTAAAAACCAAACATCCCTTTAACTAAGCCTGTCACATAAAAACAGCACTTATCCAATGTTTCGGCTTAGACAAGTAGCCATTTTAAAGCTGGATGATGGAAAGGCGTGAAATTAATACTCTAACATTTACCTAGCGATGGAAAAGCGATGTGCGATTCAGTTACGGCCGTGGGTCTGATGTTGTGAATGCTTCTCTGTGCTCACACAGTTGTTCAGACACTGGGTCTAACTTATGAGTTCTGTCAGACAGAAAACCCTCATAAGAGAGTCCTAGCCTCTTCCTGTGTTGGCCAAAACCAATATTTACCCAACTCAAAGTCTGCCTGACCCTCAGTGAAGAGAGGATACCAACCAGAGACTTGATTTTGGGTGGGGGCTGTGATCGAAGCAGCAAAGAAAAGGTCTGTATTAATGACAGAGGGAGTCAATCTGTCCTGATTCTCAAATACCATCCTATTCCCTTCATAGTGCACTACATCCACAGGGCCCATAGGTGGTCAACAGTAGTGCAGATTATGTAGAATAGGGTGCTATTTGTGAGGCTGTTCTTAACAGCAGCAGACTTAGGATCAGATATCACTGAGCAGACGCTCGCACTGCCTGAGAAACGCTTCAACAAGCCGTCTGCTGTGGTTTGTCCTAAAAACCCTCTCCAACCCCATGTTTTGGCTCCAGAAACGCTTGTTTGTGTGACTTTCTGTCATCTGGCAACACTTGCGCCCTGCAACGGCTTGTGTTTTGCCTCTGTGGTTTGTGAGGGTACTTTAAATCACAGGGTTTCATGCCTGTAGCACGCTGCACTGCGTGGTCACTCGTTATTGATGCAATAATTCATGAAAGTCAAAATGATACAGTGGGGATATTATACTTGAGCTACAATTGGATGATGAATTGATAATGTTCGGTGCAGTGGTCTGGGCCCCGGACCACGTATGTCCCCCATGACAATGGTTTGAATCCAAGATCGGCCGACTGTCTGCGCCCTTCCTCTCTACGTACTTTTCTGCTTAGCCTCTGTGTCCCCTCCACCACCAAAAAATGGATAATGAAACTATCATGTAAAGAATGTGTTTTAATTTTGTCCACTGTTTGTGCAGATGCTGTAGACCCAGCCAGCTTCCAGGACAGCTGGCAACCTGTTGACCCTCAAAACCTGGAAATAAAGACCATGATACCATCTCATCTTCACTCTGACACCTCAATGTCACCTCCACAGCTTAAGAACTCCATCTCCCACAGTGCACTACAGGCAAGCATTAGACATTACACACAGCATCTGCTCCGCTCACTCACACATCCAGCTTGTAGTCATTCATTGCAGGTTTTCTTTGCAGCTAGGGGAGTAAGGATAACAGTTCTCTCCTCTGTGTTTAGCCAGCTGAGTTGGCCCTCCTTCCCAGACCGTCTCCAATCCTGGTCAAGCAGTTTCAACAGACGGATGGAGAGACACCAGAGAAACCAGGTATGGTGGCCCTAGTCCATTTTCCTCTGTTGGAATTGAGTTAAAGGAATGCTTCAGACCACTAAGCAGCTCAAACTCGTTGTTCCAGTCATGTTTCTGACAGGACAGTCACTAAAAACACCTTCTCAGCACCTTTGGTAATTCCAAACTTGGCAACCTTAGAGTGTAACTCTCGCCAAAATGCAACCTAGGGTCTTTTTGTTAATGTACGAGAGTCAAACTTTTGTTTAAAAGCATAATTACGGATACGCCACTTTTTTCTGTATTTTTGGTTTCGGTAAAATCGCCATTTGAATGAGAGTGGTAGGGGCACTACTATGATAGCATCAAAATTGCTATTTTTAAAACACTAAGAAGGCTCAACACAACATGAAACTTTGCTTGAAGTATCACAAGGAGCTGTACACTTGAACTTGAGCATTACACAGAAGCAAAAAAGCAGCCACCAGACACACAAACTGCTAAAGTGAGTTGTACAAAACCTTTCTTTTTAGTAAACTCTGTATACACAAACAATGTTCTCAATGAGCCTGGGTTGCATTTTGACAACGATTACGCTTTAAGTGTCTGGAAATTCACACATTGATGTCAGCAAAACATTTTAGAAATTAAATTGTTAGTTTTGAATCAAGTCAATCTTTAAATGCAGTCGAATGGAGAATAAAATAGAACAAACAAAGATCAGGAAATCAACAGAACGCCTCTAGCTGTAGTCTTGTAAATGTTGCGGTGACGTCACTGTGCGAAATTCCAAACACTTATGGTGGCCAAGTTGGGAATTACCCAACGTTCTGAGGTGTTTTTAGTGACTTTCGTGTCAGAAACATGACCGGCTCAACGATTTTGAGCTTTTTAGGGATCTGGAGTAATCCTGTAGTTTATCCACAATGGGTCAGAGTGAAAAACATTCTAGTTGGTTCTTGTAAATGGCAAGGTGTGACTGTGATTATACCTAGGAGAAGTCAGTCTGAATGTTTAGTGTACAAATGGTTACAGCTTAGAAACAAGCAACATGTGGGAAGCCAACATACAATGCTGTTGGTGTGTTCTCATCTGACCAGTAGAGGGCAGTAGTGTGTCTGTTGCTCCACCGTAGACTCCTCTCTCCTTTGTCTCCCAGTCAGACCACTGCAGTTGTTTTTTCCAGAGAGGTAAACCGTTGGTCTTACATCACCTCTGTGTTCTGGGCTCCCCAGCTAAACCACAGGGGCTTGGGAACTGCTCGAGTCAGCGCTGTAAAACCAAATCATGTAGACACAGGGACGGACACACCTCAGTAGCTCCACATCCATGGGAGAAGGCAGGATAGTGTCGGATAGAAACGGAGAGACTGGATTTCTTAGGTTTTACAGCAATCTTTTCCCTGTATAGGGAAATAAGGTTTTCTGGTTAAGTAGTGCACTAAGTACTGAATAGGGTGCACTAAATGTAAGTATTTGTGTTTCCGTTGAGCTACTGTAAGGTTGTTGGATGTCAATAGAGAGACTTAGCAGGTTCCCTGGGTTAACATTAGTTACAGCCTTTTTTCTGCAGCAGTGTGAGGTGTCATAGATATCCTGTTTAATAAAGAAAACTTGACAGAACCAAAACTAGTAATCTATGTAAAGAATTGGGTTCAATCTGAGAGGCATGTAAATTCATCTGGAGCAGGGTGTGAGAAATGTAAAACTGAATCCAGAGCTAGAGCTTTTGTTCGGTATGCTGTACATCAATCTATAGTGTGAAATGAAATCTGGTATATCAGTTGGATTAGATTATCCCTATGTGCTTTTCTCTCAGATGAAACCTGTGTCCTTTTAGTCTGTGAGGATAACTCTGGTCCATTTGTAATGAAGGCCACCCTCAGCCCCGTGGCTGAATCTGTAGAAGTCATTTTGACAGTGCATTTGGATTTCAGTGAAGGTTTTGAATGTCAGGGTGTGTTTTGTGTCACTGTCGCTGTAAGGATTAATTTTCTGCTGTAATTTAATGCACCAGTGAGGCGGCTAGGAGAATCTAGTGTCTACCTGAATGTTAATGTTTCCCATTTAGATTTTCTAATTGGCTTTTTACACATTTTTCTTCTCAACCCAGCTGTCTTCTTGCTGGAGCAAAATCTTAACGGACTAATTTTCTGGGAACAGGATAATGTACCAATCAGTCATTTAGTCTAAGCCTGTTGATTTTGTTCTAGCTGGGGGTAACTACACTGTCACCGCTACAGCAAAGTCATATTTCTTTGGTAGTGTAGATAAAGTTAATAATTTAAATAAAAAAAGGAAAATTATTTAGTTAATGAATAATCTCTAGGTTAATTAGTAAGAAACTGTATATTCTGAATGAATTAGCAAGGCTTTTTATGCAGACCTTGAACTTGAATGATGTGAATGACGCTTCTGCCTGCTGTCACTTTGGGCCGAGCTCAAATAAATAATAATAATAGTCACATTTAGCATTTGCTTTGTGCCATCACATTCACACAGGACCCGTAAACTGGACATAATAGAGTGAAAAGCTTTAAACGTCTGGTTTCTGTAGGTGCTACAGTATAACTTCAGTTTTGAGTCCCAAAAGTCTCCTATTCCCTGTATAGTGTACTCATTTTGAATACATGTGAGCATAGTGCAGCGTTTGGAATTCAGTTTCTATTTACAGGCTGGAAATTAACAAGCAACGCTAGAATAGTCAGAATGTCTCCCGGACTCAAGTTAAGGTTTACTCCAGGCGCTAACGCTAAGAGGTAATAGTTAATTAGACTTTATGCAACCATGGCCTGCAGTTTTCTAAACGGATACACCCACAATGGGTATGTACCGTATTGCAGACTTCTACTGTCACAAGCTTAGACTAGGTTTCTGGTTATTATTAGTAATTTTTCACTGTGGAGTTAAACGTTCAGCTGTATCTTACTTGTTTATATGGATCTTATGTACTTAATATTAGGTATCATTTGTTTAAAATTACAACAGTAAGAACAGTCCCGTCAAATCAAGTTATTTTTGTTGGTTTAAACTACATCAAAATGTCCCTACTCTCATTCAACCATAACATGAACATTTGAATGGAATACTGTTAGTCAATGTTATATAGAAACATCACATCGAGCCATGTGTCAGAACGTCTGCCACTGATCGTCTGTTACACAATCAGGAATGGATGTTAAAGCAACATACACGTCATTCTGTGGAACCTTAAGAAAACGCTCCAGGAAAGTGTATATTGTTTTAACTTCCTTTTCACACATAATGACCTATACTACAAAGTGTGCCCTTATTAGCACTAGGATTACTGGACTGGCCTATTTATTTGGAAAGCTGGTGTTCTACTGGGCTCCCTGGCACAAAATTGTATACACTTTTCAGAATGAATGTTTTCTTAATTACGTTTGGGCATCAATTACACAATGGCCATTTTGATCTGGTGTTCTACTGGCCTGCTTTGAAGCCAGACTAGATTAGCTCTTGGCTGCACACTGGATGTAGAGCTACAGTACAGCCTGTGGGTTTAAGGGAGGTGTGGAGGGTGGAGTGTGGTTGTGCTTGGCTACCAGCCGAACTCCCCTCCCTGCAAACCTCCATCGATGGCAGCCGATTAAGTGTAGAGTTCTGAATCTAACAAGCCTACTTCAAGAGCACCGTACGGAAATAGAGCCTAAGCTGTTTCCAAGGTGCAGTTGCTTTCAGTCCGGATCAAAACGAACCCCACAGATCAATCTTGAGGAGTTTCAACTTTCAAAGAGCTTCTCCACAACTAGCCGATCTGCTACTGAGCCGTGATCTGTAATTAACTGTCCGCCAGTCCCCCTGGTTCACACCGCTAGCTGCTTGAAGATGAATTACTACAGCACCACTCAGTTGACATCATTGAGTTTTGACATAGCAGAGATACAGGGTGCTGTAAGTCATTTATCAAAAGGGAAATATTTGATGAGACCTTTACACACGCTGGCATTGTGTGTGTAAAGGTCTCATCTTTACACACACAATGTTCTGACAATATTAGTCTAAGCACTTTGAGGCACCGCCCTGTTTTTTTCACTGTGCTGTAACTATGTTTACCACATCTGACTATGCCTTGTTATTTTCAACCATGTTTACTTGTGGATTTGAGTAAATTAAACTAACTCTTCTCACAGATCTCCCTAACTGTTTGGTTATTAGTTTTTCTGCTTGTTGATAGATTAGTCTGGCTGCTGGTATTTTTTCTACCGAGCCAGGCAGCAGTCTTTGCTAAAGCAAACAAGCAGTAAATATTTTGACAGACATTATATGTGTTCCAAATGGCACCCTGTGCCCTACAAATACTGCAATTTTCCATACAATATTAAGCACAATACAAAGGGAATAGGGTGACATTTGTGAAATAGCCTAAGACAGACAGTGTAAATGGGTCTTTATGTTTCTACCAGGGAGAATTGAGGACAGATTATTTACCCTGTAGCAGAGTAACATGTCTACCCTCTGCTTTGAGGACAAAGAAACACAAGATAAGTGCATTCTCTTAAACAACTCTCTTTTCTGGCCCCTAGCCAAGATGCAATAACCTTTTGACGTTTAAGCAAACATAGCATACTCTTCCCCGAAATGTGTTTGACCTAGCTTCAACCCAATTCTAACCCAATTTTGTTTTGTCATGCTCCCCAGATAGAGAATTACATGGACAAGTCACATGCACCTTACAACATGCTACCAACAATGGAGAGGGTTATTCTACATCACTATGGGGGCCCGTGTACCTGCTATTCTTATATGGACATTTTTAGCCAAAGGCTCAGACTTTTTGTCCTTGTAAGTACAACATGTTCATCGGCTGCTCTTTAATAGAGGCCAGGCCAGACAGGATGGACGCTGCTGCGCTGGCCTTGAAGGAGATTTCACCCTGTTGGTGTGTTTGTTAGCAGGAAGTGCAGTAACAATAATGAGATTCAGTGCTAAACCAACAGAAAGACATGCTAGCCTCTCTTTGTCCCCTCCAGCCCATCCCACACTGAGCTGTGGTTGGCACGACGACCAGTGAGAACGAGAGTAGATATCTGTAATAACACGCTGAATAAACAAAGTGCGTCAACCGAGCAGCCCTCACTGGGCCAAATCAACCCTTAGCCTGCCTCCGTAGGCCCAGCCCCAGTCGCCCATCTCTGCTGATATATTTCTCTGTCTTCCCCACCAGAGGCTGAAGCAGACTGTCAACATCCTGGTCTCTACAGACTATGGAATCATTTAGCTCTTTCAGTGAAGTTCTTGAGGGGATATACAGTATCTGTCCTACTTTATTGCATTTCATTATCTTAACTGTCCTTGTGAAACTGACTTTGTTGAGTTTGTTGAGTACTGCATCCCAAATGGCACCTTGTTCCCTATGGAACCTGGCCAAGACTAGTGGACTATGTAGGGGATTAGGGTGCCATTTTGGGCTTTTGCAAGCAGCACCATAACAGAGGAGGATGTTCCACAGTCTAACAGCCAGGCTAATGGAAACATCACCATTGTAACATCACACATCACCATGGTAACATCACACATCACCATGGTAATATCGCATATCACCATGGTAACATCGCACATCCCCATGGTAACATCGCACATCACCATGGTAACATCGCACATCGCCATGGTAACATCTCACATCGCCATGGTAACATCTCACATCGCCATGGTAACATCTCACATCGCCATGGTAACATCTCACATCGCCATGGTAACATCTCACATCGCCATGGTAACATCTCACATCGCCATGGTAACATCGCACATCGCCATGGTAACATCGCACATCACCATGGTAACATCGCACATCACCATGGTAACATCGCACATCACCATGGTAACATAGCACAGCACCATGGTAACATCACACATCACCATGGTAACATCACACAGCACATCACAATGCTCACAACTTTAATAGGAAATCATGTCAGCGCTGAACGTCTCTAAACAAATGCAGGAGTCCATTTCTGGGTCCAAATACGTCAAAACCCAGGGAGAAAAATAGAAGGAAGGAGAGGGACAAAAAGTAAGTGGTTTGAGTTAGAAGCAAAAGAAATAGTTGAGTCAGTGGTTAGAGTTAGAAGCAAAAGAGATAGTTGAGTCAGTGGTTAGAGTTAGAACCAAAAGAGATAGTTGAGTCAGTGGTTAGAGTTACTTGAGTAAGTGGTTAGAGTTAGAAGCAAAAGAGATAGTTGAGTCAGTGGTTAGAGTTAGAACCAAAAGAGATAGTTGAGTCAGTGGTTAGAGTTACTTGAGTAAGTGGTTAGAGTTAGAACCAAAAGAGATAGTTGAGTCAGTGGTTAGAGTAAGAACCAAAAGAGATAGTTGAGTCAGTGGTTAGAGTTAGAGGGAAAAGAGATAGTTGAGTCAGTGGTTAGAGTTAGAACCAAAAGAGATAGTTGAGTCAGTGGTTAGAGTTAGAGGGAAAAGAGAATTGAGTCAGTGGTTAGAGTTAGTTGGAGTCAGTGGTGAGAGTTTGAGGGAATAGAGAGATAGTTGGAGTCAGTTGTGAGTTTTTTTATATATATATTTATTTATCACATGTACAGCAATGATGACAAAAAAGGTACATAGCAAAATTTTCTTCCCCATACCCTCCCCCTTCCCTCCTCTATACCACTCCACCCGATTCCCCTACCCCCAAACCCCACACAAAACATCCAGATGCAAACACATCACATGGACATACATGTATATCTAATTTACAATAGTAAGATTAACACTAATACTAACTTGGTTTAAGGTAAATCTGTGGGAAGCCTCTGCAAACTGTTAAAATATAAGATAAATTACTTCCATTTGTCAGAGAATTTAGAGTGAGATCCCTTCAAGGAGTACTTAATTTTCTCCAATTGCAAAAAAATAGGACATAAGTTAGCCAATGGGAAGCTAAGGGGGGCTGACAGGATTTCCACAATAGTAAAATCCTGCTTCTAGCTAATAATGTTGTGAAAGCAGTCATTTCAGAGTCTTTATTGTTTAATTTAATCGAGTTACCTGGGATTCCAAACAGAGCAGGTAATGGGCATATAGTCAGGTGAATTTTGAGGGCTTCAGACAAAGTATGGAATACTGAATTCCAGAAGCTATTCAGTTTTGGACAAGTAAAAAACATATGGTATAGGTCACAGAGAGAGGAGTGACACCTGTCACACACATCCATCACTGCTGTGTACATTTTGGATAGTCTGGACTTTGAGTAATGTACTCTGTGTCTAACCTTAAATTGAATGAGACCCAGACGGGCACACGAAGAGGTAGAACTTGTTCTTTTAATTGCCTCATCCCAGAACTCCATAGAAAATACCATCCCCATCTCCTGCTCCCAAGCCGATTTAGTTCTATCCATGGACTGGTCGTTGCATGGCATAATCCAGCAATAGACCCGGGAAATCAAAGATTTCTGTACGGGTGAGATAGTCAGCAATACATCCCAGGGCTGGGTTGGGGGTATGCAAGGAAAGCCTTCGAATTGATTGGAAACAAAATGCCTCAACTGTAAATAGCGGAAAATGTGAGATGAAGGCAAGTTGTATTTAACAGACATATTGGGAAAACTAGAGAACACTCCATTTTCATATAAATGAAAGAATGTTTTAATACCTTTCCCTTTCCAAAAACAGAAGGCTTTGTCATCAACCGATGGGGGAAATGTATGGTTTTTATCAACGGGTCCCATGATGGATGCAGAAGAAAATTTAAAGTGGCTACAGAACTGGTACCAGATTTTGAGAGTAGTTAATACTACAGGATTACCAGTGTAATGAGAAGGAGATACTGGGAGAGCAGAGCAGACTAAAGCAGAGAGAGATGAGGAGAGGCACGACCTACCTTCTAAATGGCACCATGGCGTGTTTGGGTCATGTAACCAGAGTAAAATTTTCTGAAAGTTGGCTGCCCAGTAATAGTATAGAAAATTGGGAAGTGCAAGCCCTCCATTGAATTTACATCGCTGGATTTGAGATCTACTGACCCTGGGCACCTTTTCACCCCAGATGAAGGAAGGAATTGCTTGATTGATTGCCTTAAAAAAGAACTTTGGCAGGAACAATGGTATAGAATTAAAAAGGTACATACATTTAGGCAGACTGTTCATTTTCACTGTGTTGATCTTTCCTATTAATGACAGAGGTAGGTTACCCCACCTCCGAAAATCTGAAAATGGCTGAAAATAAATCTGCCAGTGAGCGAGTCACATTCACTCGAAGGTATTTGAAGCCGGAGTGCTTCAGCTGAAAGGGCAAGTCTGTATGTTGAAATTGCAGTGCTGCTGGGTTAATTGGAAAACATTCACTCTTTTGTAGGTTAAGTTTGTACCCCCAAAACAAACAAAAATTTTCCAAGATAGAGAGGATACTCTGTAAAGAGGTAGCTGGGTTATGGACATAAAGTAATAAGTCATCCGCATATAACGACAGCTTG
>JACXGM010025018.1:0-15483 GCA_016801145.1 Umbra pygmaea | reverse complement strand
GTATAGGGTCCTACAGTATCCTAAAATCAGATCGTATAGGGTCCTACAGTATCCTAAAATCAGATTATATAGGGTCCTACAGTATCCTAAATCAGATTGTATAGGTTCTTAAGGCATCACTGGAACAACAAGGAAATGGGAAGAAACAAAAACAATGTCGTCTCCCCACTGCATTTAAGCAGCTCCTATCAGCTGAATCTGATGGGGCAAAATCAATTATAAAAGCAATTGTTGACTTTATAACTGCAGATAAGCACCCATCTTTTGCGAATTGAACTAAAAAAACTTCTATAATAACCATTTACAATCATTTTTGTTCTGTACAAAAAACATACTATCAAACCGCAATATGTACCCACCTCTTCTTAAGGACATTTTCTACACGTAAGCCATGACTACTCAATATCTGAACTGACTCACAACCCTGTGTACAGTACTGCATATATTATTTAGCTGTCTATATAGGCTACTGTTTATTTTCGCTGCTGCTACTATTTCCGTATATTCCCTACCAGTGTCATTCACTGCTGTACTGTTGTATTGATATTACAAGTGAAAAGTTATTCTGATTATAGTACACCAGCTCCAAACCAAGATATGAGGGCAGTGGGCCTACAGAAAAAGCATGTGCCTCAAACATCCCAGCTGAATCACAGGTTTGCCAAAAGGTTGACAAGCTCATAGCACCCTTTTACCCTCAACCCTATAAATGAATCGAAAAGAATCCAGGTGATCTCGGAGGATCAGCAAGGGAGCTCAATAAGAAGGAACTCTGCCCATGACAAGCCGTTTAACGGGACATAATCTTCTGTTCATACACACAACCTGGACAATGAGCCAGTCGAACTCCAGCAAGACACACCTGAAAACACCACTGACCGTCCATCACGTGCAAGACGTCCACCTAGATATTTGCAGGATTATGTCACAAGGTAAATTGGAACACAAGACATACTCAGTATTCTCTCAATGCAGAGAATACAGCCATTTAGCAGCTGTTCAGACTAATAGCTCAATTAGCTTCTGTATGTGCAATATGAATAATCAGGCTTTTATCTTCTGTATATGCAATATGAATAACCAGGCTTTGATCTGTTCTTTAGCTCCCAGCCTCCCATCTGTTTTACACTGGTCCCAATGGGGCTTAATCCTCCATTAATTTCCCGTCCTCCATCCAATTCAGAATATAGATGTATATATATACGGATATGATGTATATATGTATATATATACGGAGTGATGAGAACTACAGTTAACCATCAAATATCTGTGAATGTCTACGGAGGTGAGGGCTGAATTGTGCAGGGGTAACATCCCTGCCTTGCATTTAGCTGCATCACTGGGAGACCAGGGTTCGAATCTGCTTTTTCTAGCGACTCTTTGTGGCGGCTTGGGTGCCTGCAAGCTCAAACAAGTTACAATAGAAGTCTGGAGAGTGCGTTCCTCCCATCGCGTACTGTTTATGACCTGTTAGATTGAGGAGCACGATTAGAACTACAATGCCGGGGTTCGTGTGGCGAAGTGGGCTAAGTCGCTGCATTGCTGGACAGTCTATGTCACGATGGTCATCAATCAATTGATCAATCAATTTTTTTATTAAGCCCTTTTTACAACAGCAGTTGTCACAAAGTGCTTTGACAGACACCCGGCCTAAAACCTGAAAGAGCAAAGAACACAAGTGATTCACAGTGGCTATGAAACACTCTCTGGAATCGCGGAAGTATATTCTGTAAACCTAATCATCCTGTGCTTGAACTGACTAACGGCTTTCGTGTTGGGTAAAACAGTGTGAAAAGAATCGGCGGCTCGGGCGACGTGTGGTTGGATGAAGGCATATAGCAGCAATATCCAGCATGAAGGCAGGATAAGATGTGAATTGGGATGAGAGGAAAATTGGTAAAAATTACAAAAGAATTACTTGGTTCTGGTACTTACAGAGGAATTGAACAGACAGTGCATGTAATACAGCCTCTAACTATTATACATTAACAAATTATCCACTTCTTTGAACCTCTACTGGGTTAAGTTTCCCTGAACGTCAAGTCTCGACAAGTCAATCCAATCGAGGTGTTCCCTAAATAACTGCAGGTGCAACAGTTTTTGTGGATGGTTCAGAAAGCTTGTATAAAAATTATTTATGTAAACTAAGAAGCAGAGAAACAAAATATCTTAAATTCAAACCAGCTGCAGTTTTGGTTACTGGTTTGACACAATGTAAACTTGTAGACAAGGTCAAATTCTTTTCATAAGACACTGAAGTCCATGCTTGTAAAGTAAAAACTGTTGGTTTACGGGTCCCAGTGGAGATTAGGCTGAAACAATGATATCCAGCGTGCAGTAGCTAGATACAGTTTACATCTCCCATAGTTTAACTAAACCCAAATAAAGTAGCACAGGCAACATTAATTAAATTGGCTTCTGTAACTGTCAACACATGAAAGCAAATAGTACAACAGGTGGGGCTCTGGTGGTATTTTTTTTCTTCAAGGCTGACAGTGAGGATAAGCCTGTTCTTCTGAGCCGTGGTGATCAAAGCTTGTTGTTTATTCCAGAAACGCAGCTGCGCTCCTCTGTCTTAAACCAACAATGTAAAATAATATGAGGAAATCATTGTATTCAGTGTATGATTTTATAAGCTTTTGTCAGAATATGTGTTGTGAGAAACAACAGAATAAGAATGACCTACTGCTATGACCAGTGCGGTTGTCCTAATATGGACACCACACACGTCATGTGACATCATGTATGATGCTTGGCATTGTATAAGGCCAGTTGTTGAGTGAAATTACACATGGTTTCAATTGAAATGCAAAACAATATTGGCAAAGGTTTTGGGTGAAACAAAGTTAATTTTCTTACTGGTTTTATGAACATGTGCATTTCTTTTGTTATGATCATATAATTACACAAACCATGTACTCTATGTCATTTATTATATAGGCCTGAAACCCCCGTTAATTTAAAAGCTACAACGATTTGGGCCTTGCTGAGATAAACTTTTCAATCTCATGATGAAGAAATGAAAGGACAGCGCAGTGCAGTTATATTTACAAGGGGAGTGTGTGCAAATTACAAATCCAATTTCACACTATTTTTTGGGGGTATTTTATTGTTAATTTTTATAACAATTTTTATACAGCTTTTTCTCAGAATTTTTATCAAGGGGAACATTATATTTCAAAGTGACTGCATGTTCCTGTTAGTTCATTTGATGCGTAGACAATTGCGGAATAATAGCCACGCAGTTAGGGTGCAAAACAAAATAACATAAATAGTAGGTTACAAAAAACAACATAGAAAGCAAACATATCGCCAAGAAAATAATCACACATTTTGACAAAAGCACTGACACTTTAGCAGTAAGGTGAGAGGGGGCTTCAGAGGATTTTCACATCTTTGTTGTCATCTGTTGTTGTCGCACAAGACCACTTTTGACTCCTGCAATGTCACGCCTCACAAGGTGCTGTCATGATGAAGGTGTCAACCCTGCGTTAGAACTCATCACTCCTTTTAAGTTGTTCATTTGATTTTCGTGGTCAGCTCCTTTGGGTGTGTTCTGGGTTGTGTTCTCTCTGACTGCATTGACAAATATCAGGTTATTCAGTAATTGTTGAGGTTTCCACATCAACTGCGATTCTGCTATTGATTACATGCTCTTTGCCCAGTTCAAGTAAATTTCTCTGTAAAGAACAAACTTGCTATGCATCACCTTGATCTATCTAGAAGTAACCCTGTGGCAGTCTTGAAACGCAAACATTTTCCAGGTCACAATTTAAACCAAGTACATCACATAATGGCCTCATTCATTCTTTATAAGGCCTGCTTCTCAAATCATTATTTAGAAAATGTCATAAAGGGTGCAAAAAGTAATAGATCGTAACCTACAATTGAAAATGTTTCCTTCACAAACTACTCTGTAATGTGCTGCAGTTTCTCCTCTGTGTGCCAAACGGGTGAGCGTTGAGACAAAGCGAGAATGTAACGGTAAGGTAGATGTGTGTGTTGAACAGCTCTTGACTTCTTAATAGATTACCTTACTGCACTGCACTTCACCTAACTTTAATTATACTTCAGTTAAGCATTGTTCACACTCCATGTCTTTTAAAAAGGCCGCTGGTAAGTACAGAATGTGTGTAGTGAAGGCTGAAATACACAAAGCTGCTTCCTGCCCCAGTCCATGGAACGTATCCATGAGGAATAAACGATTCCTGCTCGATACCCACCGGAATAACTCATGGCCTATAACCTCACCTACCTGCAGGCTTTATTCTACTCTGTGAGTAAATATCAATGCTTGGCTTGAAAGCTTGTAGATACTTTCACACATAAATACATTTAATTTCCATTGTATAGATATTAGTAGATATAGAACTTCCTATGCTTTGTGTTTTACTGGATATTCTGTAGTTATTTTAATGCTAGTTGTTACTAGTCATTATAATCTTATTGACACTAAACTCAGAAAACAAGGTACAAGAATATACCTAAAAGGAGACAAAGCAATGCTGAGGGAAACAATATTCGTAAATCTTTAAGGTACAGCCCAAGCAACAAGCTTTATATACACTAAAAAAATAGAGGGAACACTAAGATAACACATCCTATCTGAATGAATGAACTAATCGTATGAAATACCTTTGTCTTTACATATTTGAATGTGCTGACAACAAAACCACACAAAATTTATCAAACCCATGGAGGTCTGGATATGGAGTCAAAATCAAAGTGGAAAACCACACTACAGGCTGATCCAACTTTGATGTAATGTCCTTAAAACAAGTCAAAATGAGGCTCAGTAGTGTGTGTGGCCTCCACGTGCCCGTATGACCTCCCTACAATTCCTGGGCATGCTCATGATGAAGTGGCAGATGGTCTCCTGAGGGATGTTCTCCCAGACCTGGACTAAAGCATCCGCCAACTCCTGGGCAGTCTGTGGTGCAACGTGGAATTGGTGGATGGAACGAGACATGATGTCCCAGGTGCTCAATCGGAATCTGGTCTGGGGAATGGGCGGCCCAGTCCATAGCATCAATGCCTTGCTCTTGCAGGAACTGCTGATACACTCCAGCCACATGAAGTCTAGCATTGTCTTGCATTAGGAGGAACCCAGGGCCAACCGCACCAGCATATGGTCTCACAAGGGGTCTGAGGATCTCATCTTGGTACCTAATGGCAGTCAGGCTACCTCTGGCGAGCACATGGAGGGCTGTGCGGCCCCCCAAGAAATGCCACCCCACACCTTTACTGACCCACCACCTGTGGACGTCGGGCCCTCATGGAGTCTGTTTCTGACCGTTTGAGTGGACACAGGCACATTTGTGGCCTGCTGGAGGTCATTTTGCAGGGCTCTAGCAGTGCTCCTCCTGCTCCTCCTGTTCCTCCTGCTCCTCCTTGCACAAAGGCGGTGATAGCGGTCCTGCTGCTGGGTGGTTGCCCTCCTACGGCCTCCTCCACGTCTCCTGATTCCTGATGTACTGGCCTCTCTCCTGGTAGCACCTCCATGCCCTGGACACTTCGCTGACAGACACAGCAAACCTTCTTGCCACAGCTCACATTGATTTGCCATCGTGGATGAACTGCACTACCTGAGCCACTTGTGTGGGTTGTAGACTCCGTCTCATGCTACCACTAGAGTGAAAGCACCGCCAGCATTCAAAAGTGACCAAAACATCAGCCAGGAAGCATAGGAACTGAGAAGTGGTCTGTGGTCACCACCTGCAGAACGACTGATTTATTGGGGGTGTCTTGATAATTGCCTATAATTTCCACCTGTTGTCTGTTCCATTTGCACAACAGCATGTGAAATTGATTGTCAATCAGTGTTGCTCCCTGAGTGGACAGTGTGATTTCACAGAACTGTGAGTGACTTGGAGTTACATTGTGTCGTTTAAGTGTTCCCTTTATTTTTTTGAGCAGTTTAGTTTTGGGTACATTCGCATTCCTTCTTTTCAGAGTGTACTCAATATAATACCTTATAATTAATAGTAATTACTAGATATTGTACTTTAAATACACTGAACAAAAATATAAATGCAACGCTTTTGTTTTTGCCCCATTTATCATGAGCTGAACTCAAAGATCTAAGACTTTTTCACAAAAGGCCTATTTCTCTCAAATATTGTTCACAAATCTGTCTAAATCTGTGTTAGTGAGCACTTCTCCTTTGCAGAGATAATCCATCCACCTCACAGGTGTGGCATATCAAGATGCTGATTAGACAGCATGATTATTGACCAGGTGTGCCTTAGGCTGGCCACAATAAAAGGCCACAATGCCACACATGTCACAAGTTTTGAGGGAGCGAAACTAACAACTCTCCTGTAGTGATATGAAGCCACAACAGGTGGATTCAGCACCACGGCCAGCTCTGCAGGCTAAGGAATCACAAACAATTACCTGTCACACCTCACAGTTATGAGATTCACTATGACACACTACAGTATTTCACTTAGGATGCTCAATGACAGAATTATATGGTCACTCAAGGCCAACTCTGAACAGTTGATAAACTGCATAGGTTGTAAACCTGTGTAAAACGAAGGTCCATGAGACACTCAGATGACCAGTGATGCTGTTAAAAACACATAGAGGCCATTGATCAATCTTTTCTCTGACCTTTAGAACAGAAATATCTTTTTCACTAAAGATCCAGAAGCTTCGAAGCATGTGCAGATCAAGTTTTTGAATGTGTATTTATTTTCTATAGGCTGTTTACAGAGTAGGACAGTTGTGACTCATCCCCCCTAGCTTTTCTTATCTTCTGCTGACTCGACCTGATAATGTAGCCCACGTCTCTGTATCATATTTCTGTACATCTGAGCATAAACGTCCGAAAATAAAAACCCAGCAGCTATTTGAATAAAAATTCCCAAAATAAACAGTCTATGGCCTAAGGAGACAAACAGGCCGTTCAAAGTAGTGTTGATTATTAACACAGACAATGATATGACAGCAAGAAGTAGCTAAGTTTGATAAGCAGTCTCACATAACCAAACAGGTTACATAGAATACATGCTGGAAATAAAGCACACAAAGTAATTCAATGTTTGTTACTGACACCTCAGGGAGGGGAAAGTAGCTTATGTCAATCATATCACATCATGTTATATAGTAAAAATGGAATGCAACTGTTCGTTGTCTGGATAATTGACAACATCAACAATTCAAAACATGGCCAAAATAATACGTACATAAACATAACATTCTTTACGTAGAACAAGACTATTCAGTCTGATCATAGACCCTGGATGCTGATCCCAGGTCAGATTTTCATTACTAATGGGAATGGTTTGATCTGTAACCAGGGAACTTTTGCCCTGAAGTTAGTCTGATCATACATTATCAATGTTACACTTGTTTGAAGGATAATCCAGCTATGAGGTACCTAATAGAGTTTTTCTTATGCATGATGCAATATATAATGCCTATACACATCCCTTAGCTGTGGGATATTGTCTGTCTACCACGTATACAAAGTACAGTAGAGTACATGTATCAGAAGTCCCTGAGGTTTCATTTACCACAGCTTTCTACCAATCAACATACAGAGATTGAACCACCCAGAATATAAATTAATAACCAAAACAGTCAACTTAGCTTGTTTTTGGAAAGAATGAAAGCATTTTAACAAACCACATTTACAACCCATCATATTGTCTCTACAAGGGCTCACTATGCCCAGACCAACCGGAGACAGTACTATAAAAGTAAGACCCATCTATCTGGGTTCTTAACATCCCACATTTTGTGATTTTCTGAATGCTGGGTTTCCATGGCAACAACATGTGCCACTGCATGCCATGGTACATGTTTATCTTCAGTTCCTGGGTCAAAATGTATCATAAATAGGGCGAAACATTCTTCTTTTACTTTGATTATCATTTCAGAGATGTGTGAGGAATTGTGGGAAGGTGAGTGCTGCTAACAATACCATGCATTATATTCCAGCCTAGTGGCACATCTCTGGCCATGTATGCTTGCAAACTAGTTTGACATTGATAGGTATCAATAACCACTGTTTAATTGTTTAACCATGCCAGATCTTCTCTTTGCATTTGAATTTAAACGTACATTATGTCGTTTTTGGCCGCTAGGGGTCTCTCAATCAAAACAATAGCAAAAGATGTACTTGGATGACGTCGGGAAGTAGCGTGGGATCATGAGTTTTGTTATCGTCGTCAATGACAACTTTCCAATCTAGCGTCTCCGGCAGAAAAAATGTTCACTGACAAAGTAATGTATTGTTAAAAATATTATAACTTTGTTCAGGTTATGTTTGGCGGTTCCCTGGAACTTAGAGCAACTAGAGCAGTCAAAGGTTAAATTACACCATTGATAGAAGACAAAATGAAATGTCCCGTGTCTTCGAATTATATTATACATTTCTCTGGGTTTGGAAGTTGGTGCAAACATTTAGGATAATGTAAGTACACAAATAAGAAATATATATAATATAGGTATAGTGATTTTTTTTGTTTGCTGTTTTAATGAAAAGTATGTCTTTTGTTATTGTTTTGAAAAACTACATATTGTACCTTTAAGTAAAGCTGAATGCCTTCCTTTGCTCACACTCATCCAGATGTTGTTTTGCACTTTCCACTATGCACCACTTTGTTCTCATTGAAGGAGATGTCGTGTCGTACCTCATCACATTTCCAGCTTGGTATCAGCAGAGCCAATCATTTAAGTGCTGGATGTAATATTCGACTGGTCAGTAGCATCATATTGCTTATGAAAAGGCTTGGTATCAAAAGGCTTGGTATCAACCGAGCCAATCAACCGAGCCAATCGTTTAAGGGCTGGATGTAATATTCGACTGGTCAGTAGCAACATTATGTCACATTGTATTTGATTAGAGTTCAGCTTTTACCACCTGGTTCACATTTACGTCAATTAGCAGACAGTCGTACTTTGAGTGAGTGCATACATTTTCATACTGGCCCGACTGGGAATTGAACCGTTCAACTGAGCTAGAATTGCATGCACCTTGCTCAAGCTTGCTCAAGACCCTGATCATAATCCCAGACCATGTGTCCAACCCTCTCCGTGATGTCCCACAGCATCCCTTAAGCCTGCTGTGATTCCCTTTGTTGAAATGAATGGGACTAAGTTGTTACAACGGCCCCAGTGGAAGCTGTTCTGATGTCCCGTTAGGCTGAAGATACGCTGCTCTGTTCTCTTTTCAATTAAAGTCGATGAAAAGGCTGTATGTGTGTGTGTGTGTTTGGGGGGGGAATGCCCAACAGACGCAGAGTAAATTAAAGAACATTTGAACACGAGACAGACAATTAAAAGACCAGCTGTGTGTTAGCGGAAGTCACACCGGCCTTCATTGTACTCTCAAGGTCAGGCAGGGAGCTACAAAAACACACAAACACAAGCACACACACACACACACACACACACACACACACACACACACACACACACACACAGGTATAACAGCACAGACGAAAAATCAATAAAACACGTTTTCTGTAATTGAATGCAAGATTCTTCTCCCAGCGTTCGTCTGAGAGAATAGATGTCTGTAATCTACGTAAGTGCTGTTGTGTAAAACCTTTTAGGCTCTAATCTGAAGCTGGCTGCCTGCTGGACTGGTGAAGAATCTTCTGGAGGTGGTAGTGGGAGGTGAGGGGCCATGCCGATCACATGGCTGTCCTCTCACTGTCCCCAGCATATTCTCCTAACTGGATTTAGACAGGAACCTGCTCCCTGGATCTAATACAATACATTTAAGGGGGACAGCGCCTAGCAACGTTTCTGAGGCTGCAATACTACCTTCAGGGGGTATGTTACAGAAGGCCGACATGGAACTGGGACCTTGTTCATAACACGCCTCAGGAGAACCGCACATTCAAAATCTTGAACTATCCCTTTAATTACTCCTGGAGATGTGTAGGTACAGTCAAATGCTCAACATTGTTTTGACATCAAAGATTGTATCGGGCTAAAGAGATACGTTTTTTTACACTACAATACAATCACAGGTATCCAATAATGTTCAAAAGGATCGATTTTGTAACATAAACCTGCATGAATAAAACTGTAATGCTTATATTTTCAGATGTAGGGCTCCTTATTAATCTGAGCTTGGCAGTATGCAGAGCAATGTGTCTGCCTTCATTTCCTCTGTACCCAAAGTGCTCACCGTGTGTCATAATGGTCCTCTCCACCGCCACGTTGCCGTGGTGAGCCCTAAAAAACACGTATCTAATCACTGTCAGCATCGCCTGTTATCTCACAGGAATAGAATAGCTTTGTGCTCTCTACAGTGATCCAAACAGTGCAAGAAAACTGGATTTGTTTGGCTTTTAGCTGAACCCAGTAGGACAAAACAAAGGTATGTCATACTTCTAGAAGAAGCTTCACATACATGATATGATGTAACAATGACATTGTATCATATAGCACTTCCTGAGAAATAGAATTAAAAGATAATATAAGACATCCTTATATTTCCAAGGATGTCATAAATCGAGCTAATTTACACCTAATTATTATTTGTTTGTGCAGTTTTTATTTTTTGATATTTTCAGTTTATTTATTTTGATGTAGTGAGTGGAGGCACAGGTGACATTAGTCTACTGGACAATCCTAAACCAGGGAACCACCCACTGGACAATACTATGACACCATTCTAGGTCATATGACCCTCCTAGTACACTAAATAATCTTATTCCTCTGACACCACCCTAGACCTCTGGGACCATCCTAGACCTCTGGGAACATCCTAGACCTCTGGGACCATCCTAGACCTCTGGAACCACTCTAGACCTCTGGGACCACTCTAGACCTCTGGGATTACTCTAGACCTCTGGGACCACCCTAGACCTCTAGGACCATCCTAGACCTCTGGAACCACCCTAGACCTCTGGGACCACCCTAGACCTCTGGGACCATCCTTGACCTCTGGGACCGTTCTAGAACTATGGGACCACCCTAAACCTCTGGAAACATCCTAGACTTTCGAAACCATCCTAGACTGCAAGAACTATCCTAGTCCTATGGGACCACCCTAGTCCTCTGTGACCACCCTAAACCTCTGGGACCATCCTAGACCTATGGAATCATTCAAGACCTCAGGAACCATCCTAGACCTCTAGAACCACCCTAGAATTCTGGGACCACCCTCGTCCTCTGGAACCATCCTAGACCTCTGGAACCACCCTAGACCTCTGGGAGTATCCTAGATCTCTTGGACCACCCTAGACCTTTGGAACCATCCTAGACCTCTGGGACCACCCTAGACCTCTGAAACCATCCTAGACCTCTGGGACCATCCTAGACCTCTGGAACCATCCTAGACCAATGGAACCACCCTAAACCTCTGGGACCAATCTAGACCTATGGAGCCATCCTAGATCTCTGGGACCAATCTAGACCTATGGAGCCATCCTATATCTCTGGAACCATCTTAAACCTATGGGACCACCCTAGTCCTCTGTGACCACCCTAAACCTCTGGGACCATCCTAGACCTATGGAATCATTCAAGACCTCAGGAACCACCCTAGACCTCTAGAACCACCCTAGAATTCTGGGACCACCCCCGTCCTCTGGAACCATCCTAGACCTCTGGAACCACCCTAGACCTCTGGGATTATCCTAGATCTCTGGGACCACCCTAGACCTTTGGAACCATCCTAGACCTCTGGGACCACCCTAGACCTCTGGAACCATCCTAGACCTCTGGGACCATCCTAGACCTCTGGAACCATCCTAGACCTATGGAACCACCCTAAACCTCTGGGACCAATCTAGACCTATGGAGCCATCCTAGATCTCTGGGACCAATCTAGACCTATGGAGCCATCCTATATCTCTGGAACCATCTTAAACCTCTGGGACCACCCTAGATCTCAGGGACCACCCTAGACTTCTAGAACCATCCTAGACTTATGGAACCATCCTAGACCGCTGGAACTATCCTAGTCCTCTGGGACCACCCTAGTCCTCTGTGACCACCCTAGACCTCTGGGACCATCCTAGACCTTTGGAACCATCCTAGACCTATGATACCATTCTAGACCTATGGGACCATCCTAGACCTCTGGGACCATCCTAGAACTCTGGGACCATCCTAGACCGATGGGACCATCCTAGACCTCTGGGACCATCCTAGACCTCTGGAACCATCCTAGACCTATGGAGCCATCCTAGATCTCTGGGACCAATCTAGACCTATGGAGCCATCCTAGATCTCTGGGACCAATCTAGACCTATGAAGCCATCCTAGATCTCTGGAACCATCTTAAACCTCTGGGACCACCCTAGACCTCTGGGACCACCCTAGACCTCTAGAACCAACTTAGACTTATGGAACCATCCTAGACCGCTGGAACCATCCTAGTCCTCATCCTAGTCCTTTACCGCACAATATATCACTTACAGAAGAGCACTTCTTGCGTATGTGTCAGACCGGCTCTGCCTAGACCTCTGGGACCAACATAGACCTAGGCCAACATAGACCACTCCACCATCCTTGACCAACCTAGACTACCCTAGACCACTGGGTGCAGGATTTCTTAAGTTAGACCCAGGTATATAGAATCCTCTGTGTAATGCTCACATTTGTTTGTGTAAAAGTGGTTCATTAATCAATCACAACAAGGGGTAACCACGTTTGATAATGGAACTTGGTTGTGTGTGCGAATACAGACAGAAAAATCAAAATTAACATCAGAGCAATCTGAAATATCACAGAATTTTGTTATAATGCATTCAAGAACTGGTTTGACTGGCAGGTGTAAGGAAAAGCTCTATACTTACCCACTGAATCTGGTTATTGTGATGACATTTGATGACCACAGGGTTTACCTTGATTGTATTCACTCCTATATCAGCTGAAAGTATAATGTCCTCATTATACTAAAGTGCAAGTTTACATTCTTAGTGCGGTATATCAAGCCAGAAAATTGAATATATATTAGTCATCTTTCATTGGATGAGAACAAAACATTTGTTTGGAGAATGTCCACAGTTCCATTCCTAACCGTTCTGCTTGTGAATATTGTTATAATGTCGAAATGGAAACAGAGTGCTTTTGACCAGGACCATTTGCCCTTTTGAGACGCACGTTGCAACACTGCATTACGTCCCGTATCTACACTCGGTAAGGTCTGTCTCAGCCCTCAGTAGCAAGGCCCCTTTAATTCCTGCCTTTCTTATCTAACCCAGAACGGGGCCCCAATGCTGGGATGAGCTCCTCCAGGTCACCTTAACAGAATGGGATTCCTGTATCTCCAACATTCCAGATACTTTGACTGGACCTTTGCCACCGCAAGAACTGGGAACCTGATAGTTGTGGACAGAACTCATGGGGGAAGCCTACTGTAATTAGAGATCGTTTAAAAGAGAAATTATTGATTTTAAATTGATAAGAGTAAATGTCTGGGAAAGCAATAATAAGATTAAACATTTTGCACATTCTATTTTTAGTTTTAAGACACAGCATTTACACTCATAACAAAGTCATTCAGTTAATCTTAACCAGGGGCAGACTGATACCTAGGGTCCTGATATATCTATTACACAGTCCCATTTTTATTACTCCATGAAGCCCACATGCCACACATTCTATTACATGATGCACATATTTTTGACAAATCATTTTGTTTTTCCGCAAAAAATAAAGCAAATCAGACTGGCCCACCTTGGCTAAAAGGAACAAGACCATCTGTCATTTTCCCAAAATGCCAGATGGCCAGTCCATGCATGCTTCCAAAGAGCTATTGGGCACAAACATTCCGAATAGAAGCACTTCTCACGCACTTCCAGGCAGCGAGTGGTATACAGGGACAGTGTGTAGCCTATCTAATTCTCCTGCTGATTGCTTTTGTTTTGACTGTATGACAAGTGGTGGAAAGGTCACTGGGAGAGTCAACAAGCAGATTTGTAGCTTTGTGAAATCAGTTCCACCCCACTGGCTCAATCCAAAGCTTGTTTGTTGATTTTGTTGCGGGAGCTTGCTCACTAATCTTTTAGTCAAATAGGGGACATGGAAGAAAAAAACAACCTGTGCACACACCTCTGTAACAAGAGAGCCTTTCAGGATGACAGAACAACCCAATCTGAGCACAGAGCTATTGAGATAACAAAGAACCCCTCTGCGAATCTTTGGGCAAACCGTTAAGGAAAGACTGTGAGAGTGTGTGGACACTAGAGGGGGGTAGAGAGCTATAACACATTTTTCTACAATGTGGCATACTGTGTTATTATGAAGGACTGGTGGCGGCCAATCCCTACTGACTCAGCTTCATGAATGGCCCAGTTGGTCGAGCAGGGTCTAATGCCATTCTTGTGGGTTCGTTTCCCAGGGCCGGCACTGAACGAATGAATGCGTGTAATTTTCTAAATGGCATATAAAGGCTTCATAAACCACATCGAGAGATTCACATAAAGTTACTCTTCAGTAGAATTTTTATATATATATATTTTTTATTATTTTTATTTTAACAAAAGTTATATTTACGACAAAAACAGATTATTTCAATGCACAAACATTTACTCACCCTCTCTACCCTTATTTTGTTTAGTTTAGTTGTAGATGTACAAAATGCAGTGCATATAATTTACAGCATACATTATATACTATGTATAACACAACATGTGTGTATATACAGAATAAATAATACATAGTATTTCTATATATTTATATGTTATATAGAGGAGAATCCAGAAAATGTATTTAAAAATATCACTAAAGCAGAATGTCATTCCTATAACATCAAACTGGTCCTGTATTGGAAGGAAACTGTAATATGTCTCCTGGATCTCCTCACTGTGTTAAATGTAAGAGGTCACCCAGCAGACCAGTGTAGCCCTCTGTTCCATTATAAACAGGGCCTTCATCTGAGTCACAGAGACACACAGAAAGCTCGTCACATCTTCCTCCCTGGTCCCAGATGTGTCTCCCTCCACCGTGGCAACAAGGACTGGGCGGAGCCACAGAATCCCTCAGAGCCAAGCACGAAGCTACTCCCACACTGACTCTGTCACACTGTTCCTCTCTGTCTCTCTCTGTCTTTCTGTCTGTCTCTCTGTGTCTCCGTCTGTCTCTCTCCTTCCCTCAATTCAATTCAAATAACTTTATTAACAAGATGTAACATTGTTCTTATTGCCAAAGAATACAAGGAGGTAACATACATAAAACCTAAATAAGTCAGCAAAAACAATCAGATTCAAAGAAATTATGAAATGTAGTAAAATAACATCCAAGATAAAGACAAACATATAAAACACTGATAACAATAAACAATAATGGAACATTTTCATGGCAGGCAGCAACTTAATGTTCTACTGTTTCAAGTTTGGGGAAATTATTCCGATTTGTTTTATATTTTTAACAGTTAACAATCTCCCTCTCCTTCTCCTTCTCCCGCTCTCTCTCTCTCTCTCTCTCTCTCTCTCTCTCTCTCTCTCTCTCTCTCTCTCTCTCTCTCTCTCTCTCTCTCTCTCTCTCTCTCTCTCTCTCTCTCTCTCT
>JACXGM010025017.1:0-15190 GCA_016801145.1 Umbra pygmaea | reverse complement strand
ATGGATGGATGGATGGATGATTTGTTCATTGAAAACCGCTGAAAATCTGTACATTTTGACAATAAACACATTTTTCAATGGCCGTTGAATACATTTGATTTCAACTCTATATATGTTATTTATATCAAAAGATGACTAGTGTATTTCAAGTAGTTTGTGAGTTCTGAAGGAAAATGTAAAAAATATTACAATTGTCCCAGTCTCCCCTAACACCTGCAAAATGGCAAAGGTAAAACAGGGGGAAATTCCCTTGTTTCCTGTATTTATTTAAAAAAGCACACAAAAATATGTTATAATAACAATACCGGTACTTCCATTACAGAGCAATGTAAATATAACATAGCAAAATATTTTTTTTTCAGACAGTTTGAATTAAGTAAGACTGAAGCCTTTATCAATTAAAGTCAATATACTGTCATGTCCAGTACTGTATGTCTGCAGACTCTGTCTGGTCTGACACATAAACCACATACGTACACACACACACACCCATACACATGCATGCACACACGCACACACACACACATTGCACTTCCTGAGCAAACTGTGACTAATTTGGGGCTGAAGCTGTTTTTAGATGACAAATATTGCTGATGATTGGACTTTCACAGTAATAGATCATTTCCTATGAATTTGAGATGAAGCAAATGTTTGGTACTCTCATCATCCCACCCCCCAAAGAGGCCTCACCTCTTTCCTTACACAAGGAGGACTTACCCCTCATCCCTCACCTTACCCAAGGAGGATTCATCCCTCAATTTACCACAGTCGGACTCACTCCTTACCCCAGTAGAACTCATCCTTCACATTACCCCAGTAGGACTCACTTTACCCTAAGGAGGATTCATCGCTCACCTTTCCCCAATATGACTCCCACACCATACCCCACGAGGACTCATCCTTCACCTTACCCCAGTAGGACTCATCCCTCACCCTTTCCTAATAAGACTCCCTCACCTTACCCTAGGAGGACTCAACATTCATGTTACCTCAGGAGGACTCAACCCTCTTCTTATCCCAGGAAGACCCCTTCCTTAACTTACCCAGTAGGACTCATCCAGTCACCATACAACAGGAGGACTCATCCAACACCATACTCCAAATGACTCATCCTTCAACTTAGCCTAGTAAGACTCATTGCTCACCATACCCTAGGAGGACTCATCCCTCACCTTACCCCAGGAGGACTCATTCCTCACCTTACCCCAGGAGGACTCATCCCTCACCTTACCCTAGGAGGACTCATCCCTCACTTTACCCCAGGAGGACTCATTCCTCACCTTACCCCAGGAGGACTCATTCCTCACCTTACCCTAGAAGGACTCATCCCTCACCTTACCCCAGGAGGACTCATCCCTCACCTTACCCCAGGAGGACTCATCCCTCACCTTACCCAAGACAGACCCAACCAACCTACTTCCTTCATTTCAAATAAATTGAGTCTTAAGCCTAATGTCGGTAATCAGAGCTTTACAGTAGGAGAGAACAAGGTATATGTGCTATATGTATTGGGTATGCTGTGTAGTAAAATATTTATATTATCATAATAAAGAAACACAAAGAAGCTCTGATGTTTTGAAAAGTATTTCGTCAGTGTTTGAAGGGTGTATGACAGGTTTATTTGTAGGGGTTCAGACTGACTGACAGATGAGGCCAACTGTAGGAGCTACAAATCACATGTTTCCCTGAAAGTCCTGTGCGGTCTGGTCCCCCTAAGTAATAGTTATATATCAAGTCAACACTGTGACATTAGTCACCTGCAGACTGACATGGACAATAAATGACAAAAGTCAATATATGCAAGTGTCATACTTACTGTACACTGCACTGGCTGGGCCAAGGCAATGAATAAGATCATTGTTTCATAGCGGGTGCTTTATGGGGCTTTAACTGTGATTGTGATAAAACTGCTCTTGCAGGCTACTACAATTTTCCAAGATGTAATTAGATGTGTGGCAGCCTTCAACTTTTACCATTGACAAAGATGGGTAGAGTCTTACGTAGGGGATCATGGCCTCTGGTCTTTAATCAGTAGAACCCCCAAACACCAAATACAGTGCTCTCTGTTGTTGCCATGGATACCTCACCCACCCTTATTTTACCTCAGAGGTAAGCAGAAGATAAAAGGTGGGGCTGCAGCTGTCTGGAAAGGGAGCATGTGTGTGTGTCTGAGATGGAGGTGAGTCACAGAACACACCCTGTTCCTCAACGATAGCCGTCGACTGTGAAGAAAAACAACGTTTATTCAGTAGCTTGAGGCTAGGTTTTTGTTACACACAGGTGATGACCAGCACACAGCTCACTTGTCAACGCACTGAAAGTGGAAGCTGTGTTACTGCCTGTTGGACCAACATTTAGAGGTGTAGTACGGATGTGTATGAAAACACTGACTCAGATTAGAAAGATAAAAAATCACACTGTAGAGAACTGATTGTTAAGCTTTTCCGAGTGGTTTATCCTTTCACGGTTCATTTCCTATGATTCCACTCTTTCTCATATAGATGTTGTTGAGGTGTCAAATGAAATCCCATATCTACAGTAGGTGCGCATGTGTGTGTACGTGAATTTCAGCGTGTTGGTACATTCTTGTGTGTGTGCGTTCCAGCAGGGTGTGGTTCACAGCAAGGTGTTTACCCACCTTTCTGACACAATCTGCAATATGTAGGCCAGGTGAGAGAGTGTTTATAAGGACACAGCCAAGAATCCACACAGCATTCTGATTTTGAACAGTACACGCGTCTACATACAAACAGTGGTAAGTACTGAGCTCAGAGGATTAACGACTTACTTTCATTGGATATCTTGTTTTTATGTGATTGATTTATGTACTGTTTTGTTACATAGCATTATTTTGTCAACCAATTAACACATTTTCATCAACATTTGACATTTTAAGTTTCTGACATTTTTCCATAGTTTTGTCTTAAGTGTTTCTTTCACATTTTTGTTTGTTTGAAGGCTTTCGTGTAGGCGCTACGAAAGATGTGGATTTTCTTCTATTTAGCAGGTACATCCCCATGATACAATAGTTGTGTTAACTTTTCAGTGATTGAATATTATTTGTAGCATTTGTATTAAAAATTTATACATTTATATTTACACATCAAGATTGTTGTGAGAGTATTGTGCATGACATTCAAAAAATATGTTTTCTATGTTCAACTGGGATTATACAAAATAATTGATCAGATATTTGACTCCCCATCCCAGCCTTAGCAGCTGTAGCTGCAGCCCAGAATGACTGTTATTACGGAGCATGTTACCCCCCAATCCAAGACCTGCTCTTGGGAAGAGGCCACCAGCTGCATGCCTCCTCCACCTGTGGCCTAACTGGCTCTGAGGTTTTCTGCTCTCCACTCGGGCTGGTAAGACCCTGTTTCTGTTGTAATAAAAGAGAATACAGTACCTGGATAGGTGAAAAAAATAATAATAATAATGACCACCAAATTTAAGTTAATCTGATTTACACTAACTAGCATTCAGAAGTTTGAAATCACCTCGAAATGTTAAAGGGTTTTGAAATTGACACCTTCATTCACCAAGGTGTCATTACATTGATCAGAAATCATGTGTAGAAGAAGTCAAAACATGAAATATTTACTGAGGAGTTAAAAGATTTAATCGTTAGGACACTAAAGTAATGGCTGCTGATAATTTATCTTTGCTGTTGCATGTGAATAATAATTTATAAATCAGT
Source organism: Umbra pygmaea (assembly GCA_016801145.1). Taxonomy (NCBI): domain Eukaryota; kingdom Metazoa; phylum Chordata; class Actinopteri; order Esociformes; family Umbridae; genus Umbra; species Umbra pygmaea. The sequence goes on along the minus strand of JACXGM010025017.1, from coordinate 11,493 downwards.
AATTTGCTACAGTGATATCATTTGCTACAGTGATTTGTAACATGGTTAATGTGTTAGATCAGTGTGATGCCACGTTAGTGAATGAAGGTACCCATTTATATAAAAAATGACAATTTCTGAGGATTCCAACTTTTGAAAGCTACGTAGTGTAGCTTGTTAGTTTTGACTCTGTACAAAACAGTGCATGCTAACTTTTAAATGAAGGCAATGGGTGTTGTCCTGTCAGAATGTTTTGATCAAGCATGGTCCAGGGGCATCTGTATTTCAAGAGGTGTTAACAAATAGTTTTTTCTAAGACAAGTCAAACATTTCTATTGTAACTATATCTTTAGCTGTGTCACTGAGATAAACAGAAATAAATGTCTGTAGACATACACTGTCCAGCTGGGTTGTGCTTGTTGCATTTTGTGGTGACCTTGCAGAATAGGAGGCCAGGAGATGAGGGGAAGGGCTGGTACAACAGGGAGGTGGACGAGGGACGGTGGAGAACCGTTTGGTGTAATTTGTGCAATCGTCTGGATCTGGTGCCAAAGGCATTCAGTGCCAGATGTTGTAAGAACCGTTTTATCGCAGTCTGTGTTGGAAGGAGAATTCATTTGACAGTTAAAAAAAAACACACGCGCACACACAGAGATTAGACTATTGTGAATATGTGATTTTCCATACCATGAAATGTAAAGATATAATTTGGGTTATAATGCTGAAAGATTAATCTCTACATGATGTGTGTTACTTAAGGCTGATATGGGCTTATTTAGTAGTCCTGTCGTCAAGCCTACGGGATGTTTATCGAAGCATGTGCCCTGAAGTGATTAGATATGGTACCATTTGACACTGCAAGACTAGGACTGACTGAGTAAACGGTTCAAAACCTATACAGACAGGGACTTAAGTAATGAACCTGGGATACATTCATTATGAAGAGTGGTTGCATTCTAGTTTATCTTTATGTTCCTGAATATTATGAAAAGTAGCTAAACTGAACAGGAGCACATTTATGATGATGTATTGTTATTGTTGTATGAATTTTGACCTGGATCAGAATGACCAATTGCTGCGATTTAGGAGTCACTGAAGACTTGACCAAATTGCCACTGACATACAGTATGCAGGCAGTGTTATTACAGCATTCTGGAAGATGGTAGATTTAGATTATGCTCTACTTTGTTCTTCCACAATATATGCATTCATCCCACTTTCATAGCATTATTTTCGTTCGTCAATGACAGGCAGTCTATGAAGGTCCAAGAAGGTATAAGACCAGACATTTTGTTGTTATGAGGGGCTCCAGAATGACTTTGCAATTGCTGTGAATCCTGAGACGATTTTGTGCGTGCAAGAAACTGAAATAACTTTTCAACTCAATTGTTTCTGAGAAATCATTACAGTATTTAGAGGTATACTTTTCAGCATATTGGCAGCAGAGGGGTACAATTATTTTAACTTTATCTGACCCTAGATACTGTATTATTTTGTCATTTACATTCTGTGTTCTGGCTACAGTACTTTAAACTCCAGCACATTTGTGTTTTGGTCATTACATCATGTTTGACATGGTTAATGTGCTTTTCATGAAACACAAATATGAAACATGTTTTTAATGGAGGGCTGGTAAGGGTATGAGTGCCCCAGGACATAATCTGGAGTGTGGATGTGCTGTAATTGTAGGACTGTGTGTGTTGAGTCATGTCTGAAGGGTGTGGTTGTTGAGCTCTCTGACACAGTCTGCATCACCCGGTACAAACGAGACAGTATGGGCACAAGTGAAATGTGATTTATAAAAGCAGTTGCCTAGATATTGTGAAATGTTCTAACCAAAGAGGAATTGCATTGCCAGAGGCATCTGACTCAAGACTCAAAACACATACTGTGAATCTATTAGAAAGGACCAGAAATTAAACTGTTGTGTGGTTAACTCCTGGCCTGGTATCTTATTCATATCATACATTAAGGTGGATCATCTTCAATTACAACCTGGGCATAATGACCACATACTCTTATAATAACTCTTGACATTTCCAAAAGAAAACTGGCTACCTTACAGAGAAGCGACACAAAGAATCTTATGAGTAAAGTTGTCTAGAAGAAACGTTTATGGTTCAAAGACTTGCCACATCGGTGGAACCGTTCTAGTTCAATAAAGATTTATCAAGTAACTTCTGAAGGTGTAAACAAAGAACCTCTTTGCAGTGAGAGGAATACAGAGAGCTAAACCTGTTAAGCCCACAGCTGTCTTAGCTACTGTTTGGCACAATGAGATGGTGAAGCTTGGACAAGAAGACCTCTACTATCTGTTGCACAACACTATCCTGGACCCTGCCTCCAACCTCAGCACAACACTATCCTGGACCCTGCCCCCAACCTCAGTACAACACTATCCTGGACCCTGCCCCCAACCTCAGTACAACACTATCCTGGACCCTGCCCCCAACCTCAGTACAACACTATCCTGGACCCTGCCCCCAACCTCAGTACAACACTATCCTGGACCCTGGTCCCAACCTCAGCACAACAATATCCTGGACCCTTATTGAAATAAGAAGGTGATGTGAAACAGGTGAGGCAATCGTGTAATCATAGTATATAAGGAGCCTTAAAAAATCCCAGTACTTCAAGAGTAAGAATGGGTCGAGGCGTTGCCAATCCGCCACCAGATGTGTCAGCGAGTAATCCAACACTTTGAGAACAACATTTCCCAAAGATGATTTTGGGCATTTCACCGTCTAAAGTCCACAATATAATTAAAAGAGTAAAGTAATCCAGTCAAATCTTGGTGCTTAAAAGGCAAGGCCACTTTTATGCACATGATCTCAGATCCCTCAGATGTTACTGTCTTAAAAACCATCATGAGTCTGTAATGGATAGCCTGACATGGGCTCATCAATACTTTGGTAAACCTTGAAGTCAGTCAACACCATTCACCACTGCATTTACAGATTCAAGTTAAGGCTTTACAATGCAAAGCAGAAGCCATACATCAACACTGTCCAGATGCGCTGTCTACCTCTCCGGGCTCAGTCTCGTCTGCGATAGACAGTAGCACAGTGGAGTCATGTTTTGTTGCCTGAAAGTCAACATTTCAAAAAGTTTTCAGTACTGAAATGTGTGGCGCATTACGAAGTGCAACATAATGCAATGAAGTACAGTTACGCAGCTGAGGATTTGATTTGAAATTAGTGTATATTTTCAAAAATAAATTCAATTCACATAGTAAAACATCAAATACAGTAATGTGTTTTCAGTATAGTACAGGGTGAATTGAATTTTCACATTAACATTTTTGTTTGTTTTTTTGCATTTTCCCAACTTTTTGGAATTGTATTATTTAAAGGCTATGTTGATACAGGAATATACATTTATTTTCAGCATATAAATGATAAAAGTACGATCAGCACTTTTGTCAATGAGGCATACAGAATTTAGATAGAGGGCTTATGGAGTTTGATAAAAATACTCCACTGTGGTATAATCAGGATAAGAACAAGTTTGATAAAGTCTTATCTTAGAGTCCTGTGTCTGTGGGGGACTGATATCTCAAAATGCTTAGAGCCACACAAGCAGCGTGTTAGGGTCCATCTCTCAGTGGACGGTGACCTCTCGTCCACACGTAGACCAGTGGTCAGAACTCCTGTAACAATAGACTTACCTAGTTAGCATGGCGATTCTGATGGCCAACGTTGAGGATTTCACTGTGTACTATTATTTGTTTATTTTTATTGCATTTTGTGTATTATACTGTATGTTCATTGTTTCCATAAGTCTTGTTTTTAATTTCAGGTTAGACTTTGAATGCATTACTTCAAACATGACTTTATCTTCATATATTTTACAGTCACTAGCAGGTTCACTTGTAATATAGATGTTAAATAACAGTAGAATGTATTACTTCTTTACCGAATCAGTGGTTAGGAAATTAAAATTGACATAAAAACACAAATAACGATAAACTACATCATTACCAGACCAGTCAATTACATTATAAATATTTTAAACAACATTGGCAATGGTTCAAAAAGTAGTGTATATAATGATGAACAATGTGTGAATTTTGTAATTATTTACTAAATCTGCAGTACATGTACACAATGGTGTCTGTGTATGGTGAGTGTGTGTGTGTGCCGACGTGTGTTAAATTAATGAAAAGTGAGTGTAAGCTGGACAGCTGGATGACAGACTCGGCTGGTGTTGAAACGTCCAGAGTTGAGGGACCTTTTCCCTGGTCTGGAAAAAAGCCATGGCCTCTGTACCAGACCAGAGATGGTGGCCTAGATGCCTCAAGCCAACATTTTTAGTCATTTACAGACGCTCTTATCCAGTGCGATTTACATGAAATACTGGGACATTCCCCCTGTGCCCAAGGACACAGCAACACTTGGGAATTGAACCGACAACCTTCTGACTACAAATATGACTCCCTAACCACTGACCCATCTGACACTGAACAACAAACTGCTGCATCTCCTACCCAAACCACTTCAACCATTGCACACTATTTTGGTCTTAGTATAACAAATAGCGTTACATGCAATGAAGCAAACAGTTTTCCAATGCAATGGGGTTTAAGCGTTGACCTCTGCTCACTAAAGCCAGGCTGAGGGGGACAGGGTGGGCTGAAGAGCAGGGAAGGGGAGGTTTCTGGTTGGGGGACACTCGATGGAGGAAGGGGCACAGGTTAGATTGTTCATGCTCCCATTACAGATATGGGAATATGGAGTGGAACTCTGACACGTTTGTAGAATGCACAAAACAAACAAAATTTGATTGCTTGATTGTTTGTTTGATTGATTGATTGATGAAACAGTGAGGTTTATTTGTGTCTGTGTGGTTTTATGTGTGTTTGTATATATGTGTGTGTTTCTGTGTGTTTTGGTGTGTGTGATAATACACGTAGCGAATTCATGCCTGGGAAACCCTCTGCTAGTGTTATGTAAGAGCTTTCCCATCAATGTTGTGTATAGTCCCACTACCATGATGATACAAAACCTGATCTGCTGATTGACTTGGAGCTCCAGCCCACAGTATTTATTTGCCAAGGAACAGGAGATAGTAAGTGTTCTGTTGGAGGGGGAATTGAAACTCTGCTCTGTCCTGTTGCCATCTGATCGCTCTCATGATCCCATCATAAATATTGGTCAGGCAAACTAAGATTTGTAGTTGTAATGATGGCACAGAAACTTCTCCCAGAATTAGATTTCTTTTAAATGTGGACAGCTGACCAATGTCCAATAAATCTGCATATTTACAAAGAGATCAAGGAAAATCCACATTCAAGGCAACATGTAGAGCACAGCTTTACTGCCCATGTACTCCATGGATGAGACACAGACCTTAACTAGTCTGGTTTATAATTGTAGTTCACACATTATATATAATCACATACAAAGCAGGTCATAAAACATAATTTATGAACTTTCTATACAAGTTTAAATACTGTATAGGTTTCAAAATGGCCTAGGAAAGTCAAGTGATCATTTTTTCCATTGTTATTTAATCAGGTAAGCCGATTGAAAACTGATTCTAATTTGCAATTGTGACCTGGCCAAGACAAGCAGGACAGTACAACGATGACAAGAAGTAATCTTGCCTCTGGTTCACACAGAATAGTCCATATAGTCAAACACTAAACCTCGCCTCTGGTTCACACGGAATAGTCCATATTTTCAAACTCTAAAACTTGCTTCTGGTTCACACGGAATAGTCAGGGTAGTCAAAGTCTAAACCTCGCCTCTGGTTTACACAGAATAGTCAGTGTAGTCAAAGACTAAACCCCGCCTCTGGTTCACACAGAATAGTCAGTATAGTCAAACACTAAACCTAGCCTCTGGTTCACACAGAATAGTCTGTATAGTCAAACACTAAACCTCGCCTCTGGTTCACACAGAATAGTCAGTATAGTCAAACACTAAACCTCGCCTCTGGTTCACACAGAATAGTCAGTATAGTCAAACACTAAACCTCGTCTCTGGTTCACACAGAGTAGTCTGTATAGTCAAACGCTAAACCTCGCCTCTGGTTCACACAGAATAGTCAGTATAGTCAAACACTAAACTCCGCCTTTGGTTAAATGCACAACTGAGCAGAAGGGTTGAATATGCCCCACTGACATTTTAGCAAACAACTCTTTAAAGAATAGAAAATTATAAGTAATCTTAAAATGATCTCTTGTCTGGTTCAGAGGTTGTACTACAAATTCTGCTAGTTACCTTCTGAGCAAAAAAAATAAAATATTTTAAATCTCTGTGTCTCAATCAGTCGAAGATGAAGTGTTGTCCCTGTGACTCCAGAAACCCGTCCAGTCATCTGGCTCATACTGTCCAGAATGTTCTGTCCACCGCTGGTCTGGACAGATGGTGGCAAACCAAGAAAGGTGAGACGATCCAACGCTACATGACCCCTCGGAGGTAGACTCTGTCCTGAAGCCAGTAAACTAAACCTATGTTTCTTTAGATGTTAACCCGGTAACCCTGCAGTTGGACCTTCTCAACCCGTTTCAGCTGGACACTCTTATTCTGACTTTTAAGGTAAGGCCCGAGGTCTGGGTCAGCATGGACCTGCCTTCTTCATGCACCACCAAACCATCTTTAAGGACAGGAGAACTTAACTGAAGGGCTTTCTGGTTGCTTGTGTGTAGGGTCCTCGTCCTAACGCTCTGGTGGTGGAGCGAACGCTGGATAACGGTAAATCCTGGAAACCGGTCATCTACATGGCCTCAGACTGTCACTCGGCCTTCCCTGGAGTTGCCATGACTACACCACGCTCCCTAGACCAGACGTACTGCAAGACGATGCCCCCCAACCCCACTTACCCTTACCAGGACAGCACGGTACGTGTATGGACACAACATTTGAAACCAGACACATGAGGCATTGCGTTACGCAGAGATGTATGTTCCACTGTTGATTTTGCTCTTTGCATCACACAGATTGTGTTTAAACCGCTGGATCTGTACTCTAGCATAAGCATATCCAATGGGGAGAAGATTCAAGGTAAGATATTCATCCATGCTAGACACAAAAACGGTTAACACTGTAAAACTGCATGCCGAATACGATAATTCAAGTACTTATGACAAACTTTTTGTTTGCCAATTAGCAGGAGCCCCTTTCCAGAGCAGCATATATTTTGTTTTGATTGGCACATTCCTGATCCAATGACATGCCTAGTGACCGACGGCCCTCTCTGTCCACAGATGTGTCTGGATTGTCTGGCCTGCGTGTGAGGCTGACTGAGTTGGGGGCGGTGGCCCGTGTACCAGGGCGCACTCCGTCTCGCTTCTACGCTCTCAAAGAAATGAGTGTGATGGGCAGCTGCCTGTGCCACGGCCATGCCAACAACTGCCTGCCAGACACCAGCACTAACCAGCTCCCAAGGACACTGGTACGATACAGCGCCAAAAACACACTCAAATTGGGTACCGTCATTGCCGAAATGTCTAGAAACTGTGCGCAGGACCCTGCTTTTCCACTCATGGTGGGATTCCTCCAGTCGAGATTTTGGGGAATACCAAGGAATTTCTTTGAAAGTTCTCTGAATATTTCAACCGAATAGCTAGTTTGTCTGTTCCTAACGGGTTGTGTTTTTGTATGACAGGTCAGTGCTCAGTGTGAGTGCCAGCACAACACAGCAGGTATGAACTGTGAGCGCTGTGCCGAACTCTACAATGACCTGCCCTGGAGACCTGCTGAGGACGGCAACACACACACATGCAAACGTACGCAATCGTCCCCTTCATTACAGCTGGTTGTTGGTACATGTTGTCAACTGTGGTAAAATAGGATAACTCAGTACCAATTTACAATATTTAGGTGTGTCCATTTGCTCATTGGGTATGCAGTCAAATTACATGGTACCCTTGAGCAAGACACCTTACCCTAAGTTGCTCCAGGGGATGTCCCTGTACGTACTGTAAGAAGTTCTAGATAAGAACATCTGTAAAATTACTCAAATGTAAATGTAATTTCCTGTGATGCTGCCCCCTGTAGGTTGTGAGTGTAACAACCATGCTCAGCGGTGCCGTTTTGACCAAGCTGTGTATGAGGCAAGCGGGCAGAGGAGTGGCGGGGTATGCGAGGGCTGTCTGCACCACACAACTGGGCCCAAGTGCGACCGCTGTGCCCCTGGGTACCAACCGAATCGCCGTAGCAGAATGGACCGGCCTGACGCCTGCATACGTGAGTCGCCTCAAAACCTTCCCTCCCCTGTCTCTCCTGCTCCACAATCTCTACCACCATCATCTGTGCTACCACGTTAGGACACAGTGTAACTCTATTTGTCCTGCTTACATGCAAATAACAGAGGTTTTACCACTCTGGGATTCAGACCGGGGTCTTATAGGACACCAGTCAGATGCTCTAACCACTAGGCCACCTTGAAAACCAGCTACTATTTGTTTTGTGTTTATTGATGACTGTTTTCCTGTGTTTTGTACAGGCTGTTTTTGTAATGCTGCCGGGTCGGAGGATGAAGGCCAGTGTGATGACATCACAGAGTCGTGTCGCTGTAAGGCCAACGTTGAAGGACCGAGCTGTAACCGTTGCAAGATGGGATACTACGGCCTGTCGGAGTCAAAAGCTCTGGGCTGCAGCAGTGAGTCAACTCTCACTATTTCATGATTACAGATCGAATTCCTTTACTGCGGTGATGTCCAGAGTGTGTCTATCATATACAAACTAAAGCTGTTCTGTTCATTGTATTTCTATTGTCCACCTCACCCCTCCCTGTGTCTTTGTAGAGTGTTCGTGCAGTTCAGAGGGGTCTGTGTCCAGTACATGTGACCCTGTGAGTGGTCAGTGCCCCTGCCGACCCAACTTCCAGGGTCAGGCCTGTGATCTAAGTTCCAATGGTTACTGGAACCCTGAGTCACGTGGCTCTGAGCCCTGTCGCTGTGACCCCGCCAACTCCCATGGCAACACCTGTGACCAGCGTACGGGTCAGTGTCAGTGCAGGAAAGGGTTTGGAGGACGTACCTGTACAGAATGCCCTGACAACACATACGGAAACCTTCTCACTGGCTGCAGACGTAAGTACCTGAAGTGTTCAGTCGAAGAAGCATTAGAAAGGATGTTAAACATATTTTAAAGTTTTCAATAATAAACGTTAAATAAGAATCAACTAAGTAAAAACAAAATTCTTTCTCGCTATTTTTCCTTTTAACCTCCCTTGTTCATTCTGTCTCCTCCCCCTATCATTCTGTCTCCTCCCCCTGTCATTCTGTCTCCTCCCCCTGTCATTCTGTCTCCTCCCCCTGTCATTCTGTCTCCTCCCCCTGTCATTCTGTCTCCTCCCTATCTTTCCCTCTGTAGAGTGTCGGTGTGATGCAGAGGGCGCAGTGTCAGAAGGCTGTGATAAGAGTACAGGGGCATGCCAGTGCCGTCCGGGCATCACAGGTACTCGTTGTGACTCGTGTAGCCGTGGCTACTGTGACTCCTTCCCTTACTGTGAGGCCTGCCCATCTTGTTTCACTGATCTGGACGTCCAAATCAAGAACATCAGCCTGATCCTGGAGAACCTCTCCAACCGAATCCCCACTCAGGCCGGGGGCTTGTTGCCCTCCAGTATGCTTCCACGCGTCCGCGCTATGGAAGCCAGTCTCAACCAGATTACAAACACTCTCTCACTGCCACCTCCATCAGCCAGACAACTTAAAGACGCCCTTACTCAGTTCATTAGGATAAGGTGAGAAATGTTGAAATGACAATTGGCATTAGATTTCATGATTTAAAGAAACGGTGCCTTCAAACGTACATTGTTCTGTGTCTACATTGAGAAAGTTCCACAGTGATTCATACTAGTACCTCATTTCCATTATCCTCCTCCAGGGAGAGGTTGGGTGAGGCTGATAAGGCTGTGCCCCCCCAAATCCAAGACCCTAAGCTGGACTCTAAACTGGATGAGCTCCAAGATTTCCTGAACAAACTGAATCTGAGGTACAACATCACAAATACAGCTTCAGAGAACTTCGACAACACAGGTGAGAACCTCGCCACCCCAGGGCTAGAAAACCAAGATCTGTGGGTCTAGACCAGGTTTAGAATTTAGTTTTGAGTAATAAAATGCACATTTAAAATCTAAAACCGCCAATGTTTTGTGAGTACAGAATTTGAAAGCCAAAATCACACTTTCAATATAAATCTACAAAGGACCTTCCACTCTTTTCCATGGAAACACTTAAGCCTATCTGATGGGCCGCATAGCAGCATGGCAGAAGTCTAAAAACAAACAAAACAAGAAATGAACTCTCAAGAGAAAGGGAGAATGCTTGTCATCCAACTATGGAATCTTTTTTGTAAATATCTGCTCTGAAACATGACTACCATCACAAAAATATTTTTAGTTTTTGGTGACACAAAGATGATTGATTTGAATCTATGCAGGTTCAATAAAACCTATTTAACTCAAGGGAATGCAATAGTACTAGTTGTAAAAAGTTGCTAAATTATGGCTGTTATCACAACTGTTTAAATATGTGATCTAGCCAGCAGCATAGCACCCTGTATTCCACTGCTGGTTTGCTTCTAAAGCTAAGCAGGGTCCAGCCTGGTTAGTCCCTGGATGGGAGACCAGTGCTGCTGGAAGTGGTTTTGGAGGGCCAGTAGGATGCACTCTTTCCTCTGGTCTAAAGATCATTCCCAATGCCCCAGGGTAGTGATGGGGACATCTGCCCTGTTTAGGGTGCCGTCTTTCGGATGCGATGTTAAATGGGTGTCCTGACTCTATGTGGTCACTAAAGATCCCATGGAACTAATCATAAGAGTAGGGGTGTTAACCCTGGTGTCATGGCCAAATTCCCAACAAGGCCTTTCACTTCAATCATGGCCACCTAATAATCCCCCTCCTTCCTAATTGGCATATATAACTACTCAACTCTCCATCTGATAGCTGATGTGTGGTGAGTGTTCTGGCACAAAATGGCTGCCGTGCATTACCCAAGTGGGTGCTACTCATTGGTGGTGGATGAGGTGGGCTTTCCCCTTCACTGTGTAAAGTGTTTTGGGTTCCTTGGAAAAAAAGTGCTATATAAGTTGAATTCATTATTATTATTCTTTGTTGGACCACTCTAAGGAGCCTTAACGTCCATAAAGAATGCCTATGACCAGTCAACCGATGCGACAAAGAAAGTCATTGCCAGCAAGAAGACTGTGGATCAGTCGACTGCAGTCAGGAAGAATGCTACCGATCTGCAGGACGAGGTGCAGACACCCAACACCATAGACCTAGAGAAAATCAACCAGCAGCTGAACAAGCCCAACCTAACTCCGACTGCCAAGCAGGTAACTCCACCACCAACCTTAACGTTAATTGATTGATTGATTGATTGATTTTTATTTAAAAGGGACCATGTGCAATTAATAACATAAATGTAAACATTTGATGCATTACACCAGAGTTAGCCTTAGGCTAAATTACATCTGCAGTCCCCAGGCACAAATAAATACAATACATTCAGCATAGATTAAAGTATCAACATTATTCAAGAATATACTACATATCAAA
>JACXGM010025016.1:0-15484 GCA_016801145.1 Umbra pygmaea | reverse complement strand
TTTCCTGAGAACATAATTTGGGAGAAATTCTGAGATTTACGGTTGTTACATAATGTGGTGCTACAGGGCTCTTTATTGTATTAGTTTTACATTCAGGAACTTTTCACTTTGTTATTTTTTGCAGCATCTTTGGTGTAAGTAATTGTTTTACATATGCCTAAGACTTTTGCACAGTAAGGAACTGTATACTGTATGTAATGGATAATGGGCAAACAACATCTAACTGATGCTTCCTCCAATATATATTTTTTATATATTGTATTTTTAGACAGTATTTCACCTTAGTTTACAAATAACTGGATTCCTGTAGTGTAGACTTCCTGACTCAGAAACCCTACTTCCTATTGAAGACAGCACTCTTTCACTCACTTCCCTCACACACAGGATCCTGTTAGAAACAGGTTGGACTGTAAACGCACACCAGGTCAACTACCAGTCTAGGCAATCACTCTACTCTCATTTACTTTTTATGTCTCTTTTGATCTTAAAGGCACCAAAAAGGAATTTAGGAAACACCAAAAAACATATATTTGATTGAAATATAGCTGAGAATAACAATGATTATACACAATGAATGTCCTAGCTTTGTTAACATCTTTTGATGTCTCCTATTCATTGAGTAGCCTGTGTCCCTTGTCTGTTTTCCTTAGCCATCTAAACTATATTTGACTGAATATTTGACTGAATAAACTTGTTTACATAAACAATAAACTTGTTTATGTGCTACCAAGTATGTAGCTTGGTAGCACTCCTAAACAATCTGGTTTACAATAAAAAAATCTGTAAATAAATTATCCAACTAGTGTGCAAATCTGTGGCAGAAAGTAACTTTGGTTTATACGGTGCTTGATATTTCGGTACAGACATCTGGTGTTCAGTGACAATTTTTATTATTTAAATTTATACCTACTCTCTTTGAGCTCTATTGCATCTTGCATAAGATAAATCATGTGTGTCTGGGGATAAAAGTAGGGGATGTGCAGCATGCTGGCTTACCTCGTAATTCATGCCAAATGGACATTGTAAGCAATCTGATATAATTTTTTTTCAATAAGTCAATAAGGATTTCTTTTTCATGTCAATCAACCTGTGATATTAAAAAAAAATTCTAAACTCTTATGATAATATTTTTTTGATTCTTCAACCTACTGCATGCTGGTTTAAATCAGCTTGAGGGTCGGACCGGGCCCTCGGGCCGTAATTTGCCCCACTTTGGTGTAGACTCTCTCCTCAGCAGTGCCCTCTGTGACAGGCAGTGCCGCAGGCTTCCCTGAGGGCTCTGCTGCCGCTGATTGCCTCACAGCTTAAAATGTTAGGGCAAAATTGTTTTCCATTCTCATTGTGCTACGGGGAGATTATGGAGTTGCCTTTAAAGTGATGAGAATGACCCCCTGGTAGCTGCCATCAAGACACCAGACTTCAGCAGTCCAGGCGCATATTCCGATCATTTAGACACTTGAAGGAGAGCCATACATTTTGCTCTGCGACATGAGCTCTACAAGGATTTGCAAAGTGGCATAAAATCTTCACCTAGTGACATCTTGTCAACATACAGCTCTGGAAAGAAATTAAGAGACCCTTGCAAGTTTTTCTTTAAACAACCCCATTGAAAGTCTGTGGATTGTGATCAAGAGGAGTGGCATAAAGTCACCCAATATCAATGTGAAAGATTGGTGGACAGCAAGCCAAGATGCATGAAAGCCACTTATTATTATAAAATTATAATTATTACACCAAACATTATTTTCTAAACTCTTCCTAAGTTAACAAATTAGTAATGTGTTGTTGAAAAATAAATTCTTTAGGACCCTCACTAAAGTCTGGATGTGTAGTATATTGTTTATATTATATGCACATTATTATATGCATATCTAAGTAGAATCATCATCTTACCGTAGTAAACCTGACAGTGTTCTAACCACTGTTGCAGGCATTACCTTACCATACGTCAGGCCGGGAATCACCAACAAAGGTGTGACGTATGGTTTGCTGAAGTAAAGGAAGTACTGTTGACAGAGCTGTCAATCCAACCACAGCTATACGGTGATGTCTAATGAGTTTGAATGGTAGGCACAACCTCTAAACTCAGGAGATCAAGACAGAAAATTACAACCCTAGACAGTTTAGATAAATTAGGTCCAGAGTGGGATCCGTTTTACTTCTAAATTCACATTTTTTAGAACCCCAGAGGCCTAAATAGTTCTAAATATTGGCAAAAATCATGGAATGCATCTTTAAATTGCTACATACACGTTCAATGGTCTGTCCTACCACCAGTACCAGTGAACTTGGAGAAGTTGACAGGTATTTGAAATTTGGAGTAAAACACTTAACACAACTTTGGCACTAAATAACTGACCTGTATTAAACTTAAATTTATAACTCTCTACAAATTATATTATTGCCTAAAATAACAGTGATTTATAAAAATGTCCATCTGCGTGGTCTGGCATAGAAATGCATATAAATAAAGGATTTTATTATTGCAAGAAAATATTAGAGAATTTCCCTCTTTCTATGTGTTGTTTTTTCATCAATTGTTTTTATTGTATACTCTGTCATTGTACAAATAATATATGATATACATATGTATTCACCATAGCAAAACTACATAATGAAATACATCACATCTCAAGTAGTCTGCATCTTCACTTATCCTGAGGTTATTTTATATATTTGTTTTGTTAATACAGATTTCATGGCTTCCATCATTGTCCTGAGGCAGCAGATGTCAGTACCTTTAACACATGAAAAGTTAATGATGCAGAATAAAAAACAATATTGATGCAGTCGACATGTAGATTTGAGAGCTCTTTTCTGTGCAAACTGCAGTTTGCCTGTCTGAAATTGGGTCTGCTGTAATTGGTTTTACCATTATTAATGACAACACATGTTATACTTACTCTCCCTATTTCAGAGCAATGAGAGTATTGGGACATTTGAATGTTTCATATTTCACTGCTGCTTTTCAAATATTTATTTTTGGGTTGATTAAAACCTCAATTTTCACCCAGGTGGCTTTGTTGAGTCTAATAAGATTAGTTGGGCAGTCTTTGTTTTGTTTTCATTTGTGTATACTTTGTTAGATTAAGTGTGCCTTATTTGGTGAAAAGGTAGCACCAACTCTTATCTAGTTATAGTTATTATAGTTATTTCAGTTGTATATTTGAGACACATTTTCATGTGCACTAAATAACATGGCAGCCTTGTTTAAGAAAATGTATGCTATTAGGTTGTCACTCCAATGAACAGTGAACTGTAACATCTCTCAGTCTGTTCTCATGGCGATGCATAGAAAATTATACAAAACAAGAAACTTGTACACCTGTATGTTTGTGGACTCATGGAAACGCAAAGCCTTGTATGTTTACAAAACATAAAAAAGTTAGTTTACCTTAACCTCACCTTAACCTCTATAACCTAGAATGTTATGTCTGAAATAAATGTTCCCCAAGGACTATATATTGTAAACGATTGGTCTATTCTTAGAAATGTTACGGTAGAATGGCCATTCAATACATATGAAAGTTCACATTTAAATGGACATATCTGTAAGTCTAAGTAATGCGGTGGAAATTCCGCATTGCCATGAGAACATATAGCATCTCTGATACTAAGTGTACAGCACCAGCTCTAGACCAGCTACCTATAAAACAGCTGTGTATCCCTATGACGCAGGGACTACTTGCTAGGCCAACATTTATTAGATGAACTGGGTAAGCCCCTGCTTACTGCAGTGTGAGGGGGGTCTCTAAGGTGTGCTGTAGTGGGATATCTTTTTTTAGATATGCCCAATCAGCACATCACAAACAGACCACCAGTGGGTGACAATCACAGCTGGAAAATGAAAGTGCTGTGAGGCTAACAAACTCCATAATACATATAGAGAAGACCGAGTACTCAGTAGATACAATGTCAGAATGCCATGCTATGCAATGAATTTTTTTACAATTTGTTGCAGAACAATATTTTCAAGGCATATAATATATTATGATAGTCATTGTTGAATGGTTAAAATAAATAGACACACTATATGGCATACAAATGTATGTGGACACCCCTACTGATGTTGGAATATGGATGTTTTTCAGGTTTTTGGCTAGTCACCTTAGTTCTAAGGGTCATCGTAATGCTACAGGAGACAAAAACATTTCAGAAAATTGGGTGTTTCCATCTTTGTGGCAACAGTGCAAGGCCCATTTCTGTTCCAGCATGACTGTACCTAAGTGAAGTCCATAAAGTTGTGGTTCAACAAGTTGTGTGGAGGAACTCGAGTGGCCTACCCAGAGCCCTGACCTCAACCCATTGAACACCTTAATGATAAATTGGAATGCAATTGTGAGCCAGACCTTATCAAATATCAGTCCCTGACCTCATAATTTATTTTCACAAAATGCAGGTTCAGACAGCTAACACCACGTAGTGGGTTGACTATTTGAATGGGAATCATGCAACAACTGAGGTCTTAGCATTTGGGTGCTGTGCCTTTTAGGTAACTCACTGCCATTGCATAATCCAGTGCATAAAGGTGCTACAATTAATAACACATATCAGTAGAAATGAGTATAAATATAAATAATAATATGTGTTGGCAATAAGCAAGAAATTAAGTACCAAACGCCCCACAGAAAGAAACACAGAACCGAAGAAGTGGAGGCATGGGTGGCGTTGTGGTTAGCAACTGCTTGCTCCCTTGACCAGCATGCAACAGGCTGAGTACTACTGTCTGTTGTAAGTATGAAATGCATAAAAAGGGCCCCAGTGCAAGTACTGATGGTAGACCCAACCCCTCTTCCCTACAACATGAACACATGTACACAACACTATGGTCTTAGTGATAGCAGCCACCATTTTATCTAGAAACCAGGCTTCAACCATGCCAATCCAAGCAAGCATCCAGAAAGCATACCCCCTATGGGGAGATTCTGAGGCTAACAAGCAATCACCTTCCGCTAGCATTCCATAGACTCTGATTATTTTGGTATCACTTTGACAGCAAATAACTGTACATTTATACTCTATTTGTCCATTGTTTATTTCTAAAGAAATACGACAATGTATAAAAGGCTTTATTACCTTGTATCTCACGTTATGGCCCCATAGCAGCCATTTTTTGTAAACATAGGCTAACGATTGTGCCATAACCACGCATAACCATGCTTTCTGTCGCACAGTAGAGAAATTACTGTATAGTCAGGAGAAGCTTGCAGGCAATCGGGGGGACGTGAATGCATACAGTCAAGGGGGATGCCCATACAGAGTCCATGAAAAGCATCAGAAAAATAATATTTGCTCCTACCCTCATGGACAACTCTTACACTCTCCGTCTCTGCAAGAGGCAGGATTCGGAATGATTCAGATTTCTCTTGGCACAGCTACAAGAAGACTTACAACTTTCAGACAGGTTGCTCACGTCACATCTATGTCATCAAGCTGAGTTTGAGGCTGTGCAGCAGCTGCGCAGTACGCTCAGCCATCACCGAATAAGTGCTTTTAACTGACTTCATTGGTCTCCGTCAAAGTCTATGGCATCACTGTGTCAATTTCTTTCACTGTTTATGTGCCAATCGGACAGAAATACAGAATATGGAATATATCAAGCATGGTCACGTCATCAGATAGACAATCATGGAACAACAATTGACCAATAGTCTAATAAACTCAACTTAATATTGATGCACATACAGGTTCCATAACAATAATCATGTTGGCCAAATACTGCCAAGCACATTTGGCACAGCAGCCAAGAGCCCATTATACAATCTGGAAAAAAGAGAAACCCATTAGAATTGCATCAGACGTACCATGCTTTCTGTAAAATCATCCAGAATATTTTTGAATTCTTAGTCTAAGCTGCTTCTTAGATAAAACTTTTTCAATTGTATCTTAGAGCATGATGCTCATACTGGGGTATACAGGTCCTTCTCAAGAAATTTGCATATTGTGATAAAGTTCATTATTTTCCACAATGTAATGATAAAAATTTAACTTTCATATATTTCAGATTCATTGCACACCAACTGAAATATTTCAGGTCATTTATTGTTTTAATACTGATGATTTTGGCATACAGCTCATGAAAACCCAAAAACTCTTGAAAAGGGTCTCTAAACGAGCTATTAACCTAATCATCTGAATCAACTAATTAACTCTAAACACCTGCAAAAGATTCCTGAGGCTTTTAAAATCTCCCAGCCTGTTTCATTACTCAAAACCGCAATCATGGGTAAGCCTGCCGACCTGACTGCTGTCCAGAAGGCCATCATTGACACCCTCAAGCAAGAGGGTAAGACACAGAAAGAAATTTCTGAACAAGTAGACTGTTCCCAGAGTGCTGTATCAAGGCACCTCAGTGGGAAGTCTGTGGGAAGGAAAAAGTGTGGCAAAAAACGTTGCACAACGACAAGAGGTGACCGGACCCTGAGGAAGATTGTGGAGAAGGACCGATTCCAGACCAGTGATGGTCTGGGGTGCCATGTCAGCTGCTGGTGTTGGTTCACTGTGTTTTATCAAGGGCAGGGTCAATGCAGTTAGCTATCAGGAGATTTTGGAGCATTTCATGCTTCCATCTGCTGAAAAGCTTCATGAAGATGAAGATTTCATTTTTCAGCACGACCTGGCACCTGCTCACAGTGCCAAAACCACTGGTAAATGGTTTACTGACCATGGTATTACTGTGCTCAATTGGCCTGCCATCTCTCCTGACCTGAACCTCAGAGAATCTGTGGGATATTGTGAAGAGGACGTTGAGAGACGCAAGACCCAACACTCTGGATGAGCTTAAGGCCGCTATCGAAGCATCCTGGGCCTCCATCAAACCTCAGCAGTGCCACAGGCTGATTGCCTCCATGCCACGCCGCATTGAAGCAGTCATTTCTGCAAAAGGATTCCCGACCAAGTATGGAGTGCATAACTGAACATAATTATTTGAAGGTTGACTTTTTCTTTTTTTTGTATTACAAACACTTCTTTTATTGGTCAGATGAAATATGCTAATTCTTTGAGATAGGAATTTTGGGTTAATGAGCTGTATGCCAAAACCATCAGTATTAAAACAATAAATGACCTGAAATATTTCAGTTGGTGTGCAATTAATCTAAAATATATGAAAGTTAAATTTTTATCATTACATTGTGGAAAATAATGAACTTTATCACAATATGCTAATTTCTTGAGAAGGACCTGTATATCCCAAGCACTCCGTTTTGATTAGATCCTTTCTTATCAATTAGAAATTCAAATTGAGAAGAACAACA
Source organism: Umbra pygmaea (assembly GCA_016801145.1). Taxonomy (NCBI): domain Eukaryota; kingdom Metazoa; phylum Chordata; class Actinopteri; order Esociformes; family Umbridae; genus Umbra; species Umbra pygmaea. The sequence continues at coordinate 8,228 of JACXGM010025016.1, read as the reverse complement.
TGGAAATACAGATTTAAGATTACAAAATGTATTTATCTTGTAACAAACCACTGTTTCAAACGTTTTACTTTAAACGGTAATATTGATTACAAAACGTGAAAATGTAAACATTACTTACAATAAGAGGTAATTACAGTAATATGATTTTTTAACACTTTTTTAAAGAACTGCTAAATTGCACACAGTACGTGTATCTACCTTGTGAGCAGAGATGGGCATAAATACGGTAATAGATTACTTTTCTGGGTTTGGCTGAGTTCACAAATTTTGGGAAGTTCCTCAGTAAGACCCTAATGACCAGGTAAAAGAAGTTCATAACTTATCAGTAATCTATGAAAAATTAAAACCTTCAACTGGAACAATGGGAAACATTCTAAAATTACAGAACTTCTTTTGCCTGGTCATTATGTAATATACTGAGGAACTTCCCAAAAGTTGTGAACTCAGCCCAACCCAGAAAAGTAATCTATTACAGTATGTATGCCCATCTCTGCTTATGAGGTATTGACTGGTAAAAAACTGGTTTTCATTTAAGGCACATTAGAATGAACACAAGGAAAGTGCCAACTTAAATCGTATTACCCAAAAAATACATTGTTAGCAAGACAAACTGAATAGTTAAAGCGTAACTCTTACATAAATGCAACCTAGGGTCTTTTTGTTAATGTACCTTGAGTCAAACTTTCGTTTAATAGCATAATTAGGATAAAAAAAACACTTAAGATTTTTCATACTTTTGATTTGAGTCAAATCGCCTTTTGAATGGGAGTGATAGGGGCACTACTATGATAGCATCAAAATCGCTATTTTTTATAATCTAAGAAGGCTAGAAACAACATGAAACTTTGCTCGAAGTATCACCAGGGGCTGTTCACATGAACTCGCGCATTGAGAACATTGTTTGTGTACATAGAATTTACTAAAAAGAAAGGTTTTGTACAACTCCCCTTAGCAGTTTGTGTTTTTGGTGGCTGTTTTTTGCCTCTGTGTTCATGGGATGGTTCAAATAGGGCAGGCCATCTCTCTAGCAGATCTGCAACACCCAGAGCTTTGCCTACAGTCTCCTGTCTTCGGATACTAAAGATTCTGGACATCATCTCATTTACAACTCTGCCATTATTCTTTTTCTTATTCTCAGAAATCAGTTCTTGCCTGGCACTCTCAAGGGAATCTTCTATTTCCCCTGCAGGAAGAGGGGGAAGGTAGTTCACCTCGGATTTTCTTGTTTTTTTATGTTCTTAGCTGATTTCCTGTCTCCTAGATATTTGTGCTGCAGAGAGTTAACCAATAGTTCTGGAATTCCATGCATTCGAAGTTTGCTTCGGTAATTTCCTATTTTGTACTTCAGACTCTGTTGCCATCCATATAGACCATTGAAAGAGCCTGGCTCCTTATAACATGGGTGCTGTTTTATGAGAGCCTCTACTACTTCACACCGCTGTGCATCATTTGGGTAGGGAGTGTACGAAAACATGACTTCAGCTAAACACTCCAGAATGTTGGACTTAATAGCAGGAAAAAACTTCTCTTTGCACAAAAGGGACCCATCTCTGAGGAAATTTTCATGGCCTTTTTGAAGTGATACTTCTGTGTTATATGAAAACTTAGGAACAGGAAACTCAGTAGGCCATGACTTGTGCATTCTAGTGGTACATTCTAGTGGTACAGGGAGTTCTACTGTGTCATCAGATTGTGCAGAGGTGGAGTAATTTGATGTGGATGGTTGAGACACAGAGTAATTTTCTAGCACTGATTGAGAGGCAGAACAATCTCCTGTCAAAAGCTCAGGAAAAGTCAACAGCAGTAAAAACTATAGCGGATGGTGGTACAAACACTATCTTCAGTGTGTCCTTATCCTTCAGGTCATCAGTTGAGTTTAATGTAAAGAAGTCATCGAAATCTAGGTCTTTGTGATGTAAGCATATTTCTCCTGAGATCCCAAATTCTTGCTTTGCTGCTGCTTCCAACTCTTGTACTGTAAGCGGTATTCCTGGAAGACACAGCTTCTTTATTATATGATCCAGGATGACCCAAAACTTTACAGCTGCATCCATTTTGCTGATGTAGCCTTAAAAAAAGATAAACAAGGAATTAGTTATTTTTGCATTCAGTCGTGCATTGTTTAGAAAGCATCTTAGATTATTTTATGTTTTTGGGATTGTATTCAGTTTTGAAGGAGATAATTCAGATAATTAACAAAATAAATAAAATGTACATAAGCACCACTTGTACACCAAAAATGTACCTACTATTCCAGATGCTTCAGCATCACCATACGCTTTCCTCCAACTTTGTAGTCTGAAAGTGGACATACGTCAGCGAGATCCTTGTGTTTCACAAAAACTACAAGCTCTGTACTCTCCAGCTCATATCCTCGAAAGTGCTCATCATACCAGGAAATGAGTACTTTAGCAATAAAATGGACCTTGTCTTTGAGGACACATATCTGAAGAACTTCAATGAAGTCTGGGAGTCCTGCAGTAGACCCATAGGCCAAAACCATGCCTTTTGTGTATGTAGTTCCATAAAGTGACACACTGTTGGAAAGCTGTACACTAGTCTGACCTGGAGACACTCTTCATATTGCTTCTTGTACATTTGTATGCAAAACAGCTACAGGCACTATAGTGAAACTCTGGCAGTACTTAAAGCGGGAGCTGTTGTGGTTGCATGCAAATGGTGTGCAATCATCAACTGATGCTTAGTTGCAAGGGAAAATGATATATTTCGGAAATTTCCTGTATGCCTCACAATCTGTTTAAAATAACGATGTTTTGTCTCGAATCGCATCGTCCAAAATCCAATGAGAGGTCCAAAAACTTTCATGAGGGCTGGATAGTGCTCTAGGAAGTGGTGTTTGGGAATCAACTTCACCTGAGGAAACAATGCCAGTAATCTGAGTCGGTGTTCCGAAATCTTTGTGTCAAGATATGACAAACTTGCTTCAGTTCTGGTTGGAGCTACCACAAGTTCAACTATTTCTTTGAGACACATGATTACATTCAATGTTGGATCGTTCAATGGTATTTTGTGTCCTATCATTAGTGGGAGCAGTCTGATGAGGGTCCAGTTTTCATGGGCATTTCCTCCAATACTTCTTCGAGTGGAGAATGTAATGGCAATGGTCTGTGGACAGTCTTTCTTATCTCCCCACTTGTAGGGAAAGGATTTGATTGTGTTGTTAAGCTCTTCAAGTTTGACATATCTTTTGGCTATGAAGTCCCTCAAGCACATTGACAATTCCATTGGAATAATTCCCTCAAACAGGTCATGCAAAATATCAGGCGGATAGCCTTCCAGAGAGTGAAAATGGCTCAATGTCTCTGTCAAAGGGCAAGGCCTTTTCACACCAAAGCAATGGGATAGTTCAGGGTTTTCCAATGCAGTCTTAACATGAACAGAATAATCCTCCTTTGTCCGGATGGGAAATGCACCTGACCTTACTTCCTTTTCTTGGAACTCAGAGTGTTCTCCTAGACAGAATCTGCAAATGTATGGTCCTGAGAAATTTTCCACAAGGCCAGCAATTGAATGTGCTCCAAGATTGTCAGCAACTACACAATAAACAGTCCCTTTGACAGTTTTTCCAAGGAGACAAATAAAAATACCATCTTGTTCCAGTGTAGCAATGTCATCTAACAGTGGCTTGAGAACCTCTGCATAGTTAAATCAATTAATATCATTAGCTTTGCACAAAAGTGCAAGATACACTGAGGTGAGGGTGGACTGAAAACAGGATGGGACATTTGCCAATATCCAGTATGCAGAGGTTATGTTATGTTTCTTCCGGGATGTCCCTAGGGGATTACATACCTCAAAATCATCTACATATAGGAATAGAGAGATTCTAAGCTCTTCAGAATAAAAACCACTCTCTCTATAAATGGTACCATCATTGAATGATCTGTACTGTGAAGGAATACTTGTGCATCCATCATCTGTGAGGAACTTATCCCCGATATCATTGTTGCTCAAAATTTGTTTCAAGGATTCAAGAATTGGAACATATTGAAAACTCTTCTTTTCATTTGGGTCGAGAATGTATTCCACTGGCTTCACAACTTTAAATCTTTTTATGAAATACTGTCTTCACTTGAAACCTGAAGACAGCGATCCAGCTTGATCGAAAGCCTTGCTTATCGGGCTGGAGTTGTTTAATTCCTCAACCAAAGATGTGACAATGGTGTCATCAATGGCACAATTATTATTCTTTAAGTGTGATTTAACAATGTCTGTGATTATTGGTGTTACACCCATGCCCTCTTCCTATCTTACACAACGGTCACATTCCCTGGACCATTAGGACTCTCTGTGTTATTGTTAGGTTTTGTTCTCTTTCTGTTGACGAAGGAGTCTAGCCTTCTCTATGTGCACCGATTACGCACACAGGTGCCATGTCCACAGCTGATCCGCATACCTAATCAAGTGGATATATATACCAGAGTAGTATTCAGTTTGGTTGTCGATTATTGTATTTCTGTTTGAGGTCCTTGTGTATCGGTTGCTTATATTATTCTTATTAATTAAAGTACACATTCGATCGCGCACTTGTTTCCTTCCTTTTGGACCGTGACAATTGGTATGGATGCTGATGACACAAACTGCAACTCATCTACTAATTCATTAATACACCTGTTTGTTACATTATGCACACTTTCCAATTTAAGCAAGAAAGAAGCTATAAGGTCAAAAATTAACTGCCTGTCGTCCTTTTCAAAAGAATGTGCATCTGTGCCTGTTCCTTCTCCACTATCATCATCAACGTCCTCATCCTGAGTGACAGTGTTATCAAATTCAAAAATTGGTTCTTCAATCGGCTTTTCCAAAATAACTGTTTCTTTAAAATCACTTAGTGCATGAGGTGTGTGCTTTCGATTTGTGTGTGCTTTATATGTTCCATAAATATTGCTTTGAAAATTGCATCCTTCAAACACACAGTCAACTGTCTCACTTCTTTTAAGGTGATGGCCGACATGTTTGAAATATTCTCTCTCTGATGGAAATCCATGGACCCTACACACCAGGCATGTAAAAGACAGGATAGTCTCCGGTCTTTGTGTCAGACTTTCCACATGGCAGCGAGATTCATGCGTGTGCAGACTACTCCAAGGTTTGAAAGAGCATGGACATTCCAAGTGTATACAGGATAATGAATGATTATGGCCAAAGGTTCCATGATGTAGTCTATAATGTTTCAATATGTCTCTTCTAGTTGGTAAAACCTCACTGCATCTTCCGCATGGCCAACTCATATTTACCTACACCAACATTAGAGAAATAAAGGCCAATTAATAGACATTTCATATTGATTAAACAATAATCCAATCTCAAGTTTCTCTTACCTGTTTCAGTAGTTAGCTGAATGCCAACAGAAGGCAACAGAAGTGCTTGGGTGTCTAAAGAGAGCAAGAGCAGTTTAGAATATGGTTAAAGAGTTTCTGCAGGCATTAGTGGTATATGTAATCACTTATGTGATAACTTTAGTCAATTTCATCAAGGAAAATTTTATAAATTATCAACAAAGACATTCAGTGGTGGATTTATCATTATGGATTTACTTTAGCAAGTCTCCAAAAAGAATTTGCATTATAGACCTCAATACAACAAGAAAATGAGGGCCTGTGGGAAATCTATGAATATTACAAGGATTGGGACACTATCAAATCACAATTTTTTATAGCTTTCACTGAGGTCCCCAATAAGCCAGTTTATATTATTAACATTCCCATAGTTTTTATAAATAATTGATCATTTCTACTTTTATTTACATTTGTTATAACGTGTTACATTGCTCATAATAAAGGTTGCTAAAAACTCCCCACTGTGAGCCAACTTTTCTCTCTTTTTTTCTCTGTATTTTTTCCTTTGTGTATGATGTTCGTATTTATGATGCATTTTGTGGATTATTGTATTAATTTTAGCTGCTTCGTTTCCATGTGGAAATGTCGAACAAAACTGTTCGTCATTGAACTTCAACAATCACATTGAAGCGCGATGGCAGATAGAGTGCAATCACAGCTGAAACGTGATAAATTTTGCAAAGGCATACAGTACATTACTAGCTAGCTATCATATATATAGCTTGTTTACATTTTATCTCTCTTAAATCGTCTTGGCTTAGCCTCATTGAATTTCTACGGGCTTCGCTTCGGGTTTCTGTTTTTAGTGTAACGTTAGGGTTAGGATATGTTAAACACAATGACAGCCCTGACTGCCGAGGTAGCTACAGGAGCATTGGTTATCACTTGCTATGCATGCAGGGTTACATGTACGATTTGCACGTTAGCTAATGTTAACTGCCGAACAGGAACCATCGAATCATCGGTTTGGCGCGACATTACATCACCAATCATTCGGCTAAAATTGCTAAAAATTAAACTTACCACAACATTACATCACCAATCATTCGGCTAAAATTTATTAAGAATAACTTACCGTTTATTCAGGATAACTGTTGCCCACGTGTCCACTGAGATCAGATATACATCAAGCATCAGGGGGAAGTAATAACTACTTGTTTTTATAACCTTACAGCAGTCACAGACATTCTACTCAGAAAATTGTTTTATGTCAAGTCACTTTTATAACATTTCATGTACACAACAATCACATAGTAATAACTACTAAAATAAACTTTGCTAGTTTTATTTAATATATATTGTTGTGTATATACTGACAATTATCAGTAAAAGCAAGGTATATTACTACTTTTTAGAATTAAACAGATAAAATCGACTAAATCTAATCTATTTAAAGTATTTTAAACCTACATGGTGTGCGTAGCACTTTTTACAGTGTAAGGAGCCTGTTTCTTTCAGGAAGAGGAACCGCAGCACTACAGATCAGCATTCAAGGGATCGGAATGCATTGATAAACACAGTTCACCATTTACAGTAGTGTGTAGACAATAGCAGTGTGCTTGTGTATGCATAGAGTAGTAAAGTTAATCTTTATTTTACCAGGTAATTTGCATGAGAACATAGTCACCAACAGCCTGAGGAAAAGTTGGGGTGAATGAGCCAATTAAAATCTGGGGATGATTAAGTTGCCATGATTTTATGACGGCCAGATAGGAAATTTGTTCAGGACAGCGAGGGTAACACCCCTACTTCTATTAGATTCAACTTTGTCATTGCACTGTGTAAAACAACAAGAAATGCTGTTTAAATCATCTAAACCAGACTGTGCAAAAATAGGAGATCAAAATCACATGACATACGTTCTGAGGGAACTATTTTGTAGAAAGTAAATATGTGAAATATAAATACGAGATGGTCAATTACATTCGTAGGGAACTAAATTTAACACTGAAATAAGGTTAAATATGAACATATGAAGATCATGGTGTAGCATGTAAATAGTATGGATTTAGCGAGGGTTGGGGACGGTGGATGGGCATATAAATCTGCAACTTTCATGCTTGTGTTTGCGAGTTAAAAATCCAGATGGACACATTGGCCCTTATTTATCAAATGTGCGTAGAAACCAGTGTAGATCTGAGCGCAGAAATCATCTTACGACGAGACTCACGTGTGATTTACAAAACTTTCATATCACTCCAATTCCAGCGTACGAATGAGCGGCTGTTGATAAATCAGACGGTTGAAAACCATCGTAATTTAAATAACACACCCACAAATTTGCATTGATTAGAGGCCTCGCCCTTAGAATTTACGACATGGATAAGCGAAATTTGGCAAAGAAAATGATTTTCTCTGAGAAAAAATAAAGACGCTCAGGTCTCAGGTGCAGGCCAACCGCTTATTTGTTTTATTTGGAAGCTTAAAATCAGGCGTCGATTGTTAAAGGAAAATGCGGTGTTAACTGAGGTTACTGCTATAGTCATTGAAAGCGATTAACGAGAACCTGAAGTGTATTTCAAATAAATCTATTATTTTCACTAAATATTACACGTTGTATTTTTAAGTAGCTTTCTTACGAAATATAGAACTTGCTACATTAGAAGCTCAGAATAAGATCCTGTCTCCTTCGTAGAGCCCACAATGGTGGGTGTTGTGGCCACTGAACGTCATTGAATGGTACCTTTCTCCAGCGCAATATCACGGAGAACCCCGCATGCCATAATTATGTTGCAGGCCTGCTCTGGTGTGTATAGCAGTCCCCCCACCCCACCCCGCTTACCCAAGACAGAGCCACCTGCACAAACCTATACATCACTCCACTGTGGTTCGTGTGCGTGTGTGCGCACTCCTGCTTGTTTCAGGATT
>JACXGM010025015.1:0-15678 GCA_016801145.1 Umbra pygmaea | reverse complement strand
CTCTTTGTACTTTTGTACTTTTACTTTTGATACTTTTGAGTACATTTTAACACCAGATAAATACTTTTGATACTTAAGTACATTTAAGATGAGCTACTTTAAGACTTTTACTTAAGTAGTTTTCTTATGGGTGACTTTTACTTTTACTAAAGTCACTTTTAAGATCGATATCTGTACTTTTACTTAAGTATGGAATTCATGTACTTTTTACACCACTGATAAACAGAAACAAGGACGTAGGAACGGGGGGACGGGGCACATATCCTCCCAATGTTACCGACAGGCAATGTGGTCCCCAGCAAAAATGTGGTCCCCAGCAATAATAAAAACATTTTGTGAAAAATATATTGTGTCCCCCCAATATCAAAGTCGTTCCTACACCCTTTCTAACTGCACATGGCAAACCAAGTTCTTCTGTGGATTACATAATATCTGTTATTATAGCATCGAATGCAGATTGCTTGCTACGCATTTAAAAGTTGAAAAGGAAAATTGGTCAGCTAGCCAGTAACTTGTGTCTAAAAACAGTTTGTGGGTGTTACACATTGCTAACTGAGTACTGAATAGTCAACTCAGTATGTAGTCATGTGCAGTTCATGAACGATTCGTTCATTTCGAATATCTCTTTAGTGACTTCAGTGTCGCACATTTTCTTTATAACTTGTTCAATATTTATCATTGAACTGAATGGCTGGAAACAGATTCTCCAATATGATCCCAAATTATAATCGGTCCTTCAGTTAAATGTTCTGAAACCAACGGCTGTTGGTTTTACTTTTTCAAAGCTCAAATATATCAAGCTGCAGCAGCATAAATAAATTCACTTATTATTTAATGTGATAAATGCCCATTTAGGACACCCTACTCAATCCTTACATAAACATATTGATTATTGAATACATAATATGATAGAAACCAATTTATACAACTCAGCCTCTCCAGAGTATGCTCCAGAGTCAATTTTAATTGTTAGTATAGTATTTAAAAACATTGGGAGGTCCACATGGCTTGGACAAGACCAATTGGAGGGGGGAATGGGGGAGAATTTTTTTTTTACCATAGATGATTTATGTCAAATACAGTAGAATGCATTTACTGACAATTGATCTGAGATCAAGCCATAGTAGGTTTTAATGAACCAAAGTGGTTAGTGCAGTCTGTACAGGAGTATCTGAGCAGCTTCACTTAGGCCAACAACATATTAAAGCTCTGTTTTACACAGGAGTAAATAAGTGGCTTCACTTAGGCCCACAAATGCAAACCTCAAGTCTTAGATCCATAACACAGCATGCAGAGAGCTGATGGAGATGTCACAGTACCCACCTCCTGATGCACCACCACCGGGCCATACCCCTCCCAGTCCAGAAGGTATCGGGGGCCCTTGGTCCTCTTCCTCGAATCGAGGATGTTCTACACAGCTTAAACCACTTCACCCCTGACATCCAGCAGGGGAGTGGAGGTCTTCTGCGCCCCTGCCCCATGAAGTGGACCTGCAACCTCCAGCCTAAATAGAGAGACGTGGAATGTGGCATTAATAAGATAGTGAGGGGAAAGTTGTAATCTGTATGATACCTCGTTCACTCTCCTCAGGAATTTAAAGGGCTCCACAAACCGCGGACCCAGCTTTCGGCTTAGCAGGCATAGTTCATCTTAGCTTGGCTGTGCTTCCGGGACTGGAAGGCACAGGATTGGCGCTTAGCAGACGACCTCAAGCGTTCGGGTAGGACAGCCTTGGACACATTAACCTTTACTTCGAAGGGCAGTGACAGATCCGGGTGAGCCAGCAAAGGTGCAGAGACAAACAGAGACTTCAGTGAGATGAATGCCCTGTCAGCTTTCATGGTCCACCTGATCTTAGTGGGCCCACCCCTCAACACAAAGGTGATCGGAGCAGCTACTTTGGTAAAACCCTGAATAAACCTCTTAAAAGGTTAGCAACCAATAAACTGCATTCACCATTGTTGGAGTCAGCCAATTACAGAAGGCTTCAATGTGTGGTTCCTCCATCTCCATCCATTGTTCCATAATACCATATCCTAGGAAGGAGATAAAGTGATGGTGGAAAAGACACTTCTCAGCTTTGACGTAAAGATTATAGTCCAACAGTCTTTGCAGTATTATGTAAACCAGTGTGACATGATGTTTGCGTGTGGCTGTGTACACTAAGATGTCATCAATGTACACTACCACACCTCGACCCAACATGTCCCTAAGCACCTCATTCACAAATGACTGAACAACAGATGGAGCATCAATGACACCATACAGCATGACCAAATAGTCATAATGGCCAGTCGTAGTGCTAAACACTGTCTTATGCTCTTCTCCTCAGATGCGCTCCAGAGATCCAATTGTGTGAAAAAACGCGCCCCATGCCAACAAATATAATATATTAACAGATATAAGGGGAAATCCATTATATTTACAGAGCCAAATCAAATTTACATATTTATTAACTAGTAAACTGAATAAATATGACTGCATATTACAGTCTATTACTGTTTGTAAATACAATTACAAGCAACAATCTCCTGACTTCCTGAACCTTGTTAGGTTGCACAAGTCCTTTGATTCATTTTTGGACATCAGCCTCCTGCCGGTCTCCTGAGCCCTGAACCCTCCATCTCTCTTTTCTTGTGAAAAGTTATTCAGTCACAATTTTAACAACCCTCTCAATACTTTGATTGTGGCAAGGTCAATTGAGCACCTCCAGGGGTGTGTTGATTAAGTTTTTACCTCCAAGGTGCTTATGGGCCAGGTGAGAGGTGGCTCTTACACCTTGTGACAAGCTGATCAAGTCACCAATGCTGGAAGCATCACGATTGACATCAGGTATCCTTCTGGTTCTGACAGAGGAATCCCCCAGCTGAGTCTCTGGGTCCCCCTCTCCGCTGACGGCTAGGATTCTCTCCACCCCCTCAATCCTTTCCCTTTGATTATCAGAACACAGCAGTGTTTGGAGTATAGCTTCACTGTGGGCATACTAAGCAGATCTTCTCACTGTTGACATCACAAGATCCTGCACTTCCTTCCTCTGAGACTTGAGGCAGTCCAGATGAAACAGGATGTGCCTAGGCCCTTCAATCCAGGAGTACTTTACTTTAAACCAACATGGATAGTACATGCCAATGATTAATTCGACAATTAATTGCAGATTCTTTCCTTTAAGTCTGTGCTTTGACACCCAGAGCCTGAGAAGTCTATTTGCTGTGGTGAGCCAGCGGCTGTGGTTCACTGATCTGATCTCCAACAGGGTCTTGTAAGGAAGCACTCCATCCCTGACTGCACAGACAATCTTATAGCCATAATATTGATCATTTGAGAGATCTTGAATGACCTTGTCCGGCAATGTGATCAGTGGAGGGCCAACTGAGATCTGGGTGAAGTCTCTAGCAGAATGAATAAACTTTCCAATTGGCCCAGAAAACTTATTGTCTAGGGCCATCAAAGTCAACAATGAAATGGCACAGGGGTAGTTCACCAGTGTGCAGGTTGCACACCAACCAGACCAGTTTTCTCCTCATGCGCAGCTCCAGTTTCCTCATTACTCCAACATTCATACCAGTGTTGACATTTGTTGAGTTTTCACCAATGATTGACAAGGTCTTATTAAAACCCCTCTCTTTTAGCCAGGCAAACAGGACCTTAGCAATCTGCTCAGTATGTGGCTCCTGCTTAGTTGCTTTTTCTGGGGTAAAGTTGAACAGATAGTTAATGCCAGGCTTACTAGCAACACTATAGTGTTTTTCCTTGATCTTTGCTGGAAATTGATTGGTCACTGCCCTCAGCTTCCATCATCACATTAGTCAGGTCAATCGTCCCATCAAAGAGGATGCAGGAGATCCCCCCCTCCTCCCTGCATTTCTCCTCAAACTCTTCACCCAGCTCTCTCATCAACTTCTCCTATGCTATCTGGACCTTGTTCTTATCAATCACTTGACTTGTGTTGTCTTCTGTGAGGATTGCTGCATAAATCAGAGCTGTGGTTGCTATGGCTGCAGCAGGCCTCAGGCCTATGCCATACCTTACACTAGCATCATCATCTTTTGTACCTTCGCTACAGGCTTGGGTTCAGTTTCAGGGACAAGCTCATCTTCAGCATTACTTCTCTTCAATCTCATGTCATGATCACCATCTGCCAAATATCTTTCAACATTGTTCCTGGCTGCCTTTTCTGCAGCTACAGCATTTTCTTCCTTGCTCCTTCTCCTTTTCTCTGCCTTCTTTCCCATCTACTGCCTTTCCAATGTCCACCACAACTGTCTCTTATGTTCTGGCAGATCAGGGCCTCCCATTTGGTGGTATCCTTTACTTCCAACCTTCAATTTCTGTCTCTTGCTGTAAGCAAGATCTTTTACATTAATATTTTCTCTCTTCTGCAGAAACAGTTAATGTGGGTAATCTTACAGTTCTCACATTCTTACTCATTCTGTCCCTTCTCTTTAAGAACAAAATGGAAGACTGGACTCTCCTCAACAACAGATACGATTATCACTGTTGCTATTTTCGGACTGAATTGGGGCTTAACTTTTGGTTCCTTTGAAATGAACAGACACAACAAGATGGTGTTTCACAACTTGAATCATCCACACATTTCCTGGATCCCCATTTCCTATTATAAAATTCCACAATCTTTAAACCATAGGTCAGATTTTTTTAATGTAAAGGGCTAAATCAATTAAAATTAGATTTCTCACTTGATAAACCTCCTCAAACAACCATATTATTACAATTACTGCCTGGATTCACCAGCATGGCATCCTCCCTCGTCTCCTCTGGCCACTGCTAATTTATAAGTCCCAATTACCACCGTGGAGGGCTTTGAGCAGAAGGTCAGTCGATTTCTGCGCTGGTGGCTGGGCCTGCCACGGAGGCTAAGCAGCATTGCATTCTTTGGCCTTAACACCAAGCTACAGCTTCCCTTTAGCAGTCTCGTTGAGGAGTTCAAGGTCACCCGAGCCAGAGGAGTCCTGCTCTACCGAGACTCAGTTGACACCAAGGTATCCTCAGCAGGGGTAGAGGTCAGAACAGGAAGGAAGTGGCGTGCCCAGGATGCAGTGGAACGGGCGGAGGCAAGGTGGCTACTGGGCAGGCCAGGCTTGGTAGCAATCCTAAACCATGCTTCAGTGAAGCCAGAGGAAAGGGGAAGCAGAGGCTTATCCAGGAGGAGGTACGAGCTGAGGTGGAGGAAGCTCGCTTCAGCAGAGTGTTGGGCATGTCCAAGCAGGGGGCCTGGACCAGGTGGGAGCATACAGCTGGCTGTAAGATCACCTGGGTAGAACTCCGGAAGGCGGAGGTTACACCATTTTAAGTTATTGGTCCAGTCAGTGTATGATGTCCTCCCTAGCCCTGCCAATCTGTTCAACTGGGGCCTGGTGGACTCACCCGCTTGCAAACTCAGGTGGATCAGTAGACCATATCCTCAGCTGCTGCTCAAAGGCCTTGGGAGGTGGGCGTTATCGTTGGCGACATGACCAGGCAGACCTTTTGTCCGAGCAGGCGAGAAGCCTCAGCCCCCCAAAAGACTCAAGGAGGCCTGCTTGCAACAGCAAGAGATTGGCACCTCCTGGTGGACCTAGGGAGACCATTGAGATTCCCAGACACACTTGAATTTACATCACTCCGACCGGACATGGTCTTGATGTCCGTGGCAAGCAGGCAGGTGATGCTACTTGAAATAACTGTTCCCTGGGAAGATCGAATAGAGGAAGCCCAGATGAGGAGGGGGGCCAAGTACGCTGATTTGGTAGCTGAGTGTCGGAGGAATGGGTGGAAGGCCTGCTGTGAGCCGATTGAAGTAAGTTGCAGGGGCTTCGCAGCCCAGTCCCTACACCAGGTCCTGGGACTCTTAAGGATTTGCGGACTGCACAGGCAAAGAGCAATCAAGAACTTCCTGGAAGCTGCTGAAAAGGCTTCACGTGGCTCTGGTTAAGAAGGGGGGACGCGTGGCATAGCAAGCTAACCGGACACAATGGGGCTTGTGTCGCCCAGGTGTGGGTGACTGATGTAAGACCTGAAACACCACATGACCCCGGGAGCATCACTGACGATGTGTCAATGTTGAACCATAAGGTGTATTCAAGTACCAATTACTGAGCTAGATGGTGCAACAAAAAATGTAGTTAATTCCATAATAATAGCAAAAATATCCTAAATGTAACAATATTCAACTGCAAATTCATGTAGGAATTGTAAAATAATATTCAGATTTGTGTTCTACACACCAAAATATCTTATTTGAACACCCCTCTCAATTGATTTACAAAAATGACAGCGTATGGCCCACCCTACGTTCTAAACTCTCCATGCTGGTGGTGCCAACTGAAATAGAATGACACCACCCGACACTCACGCGACCACACCTTAAACACCCTATCATATATTGTGTGATTGTGCAATGATAACCATGGGAGCCCTAATACTACAGGGAACGGGGGGATTGTATGATGTAAATGGTAAATGGTAAATGGACTGCATTTATATTGCAAATTTTTCTGACCAACAATGGCCACCTTTACAGAGCCTCACATTCACCCATTCATTCACACATTCATAAACCGACGGTAGTGTCGGCCATGCAAGGTTGTCTGGAGCAACTGGGGTTAGGTGTCTTGCTCATAGACACCTCGACACTTGGTAAGTAGGAGGCGGGGATCAAACAACCAACCTTCCAGTTGCTAGACAACCTACTTGACCCACTGAGCCACTGCCGCCCCAGAACACCTTGCCCCATGTGGAACTGAATATGTTCGCCTGAGATTGTGTTATGTGCATGGTGATTTCTATGGTGATGTCTCTGACCAGACTGGAACCCAAAGGTTGACTGTCAAGCGCACCGATTGGCAGAGGACGTGGGAGAGTGTGTATGGTGTGTACCACTGGTGTGACTGGGATGAGCACACCTTGACCGGTACAGTTGCGCACCAATAGGAGGTTGTCCAGGTGAATTGACATGTCCACCAACTGATTAAACCTGAGGGTGCTGTCACAACATGTCAATTTTGCAGTGGACATCCTTCCACAAACTGCACAAATAATGGTCAGTCAAGGTCTGCTCGTTCAACCTATCACAAGCAGCCAGATTTCGGAACTCTAAGGCATATTCCTAGGCCCTCCTGGTGCCCTAGCGCAGGTGGTAGAGCATCTCGCCCATCTCTCGACCCTCTGGCGGATGGTCAAAGAGGCGGGTAAACACTTCGTAGCCCTCCACCACCAGATAGTTTTCCCTTCATATAGCATTGGTCCACTCCAGCACCCTGCCCATCAGACATGAGATGAGAGCTGAAACCTTCTCGTGCCCAATTGCCGTGGTGGTAAAATACTATCCAAGCTTAAGAAGGAACCATTGGCAATGTAATGCTGTCCCATCATATTCCCGGGGCAGGGACAGGTATATATTGCTGGATCCCTCCACTAATGGAGGGTTGCCTTGGGCACCTTGGACAGCTGAGTATCCAAGTGATGGATTTCCTGGAGGATGCTGTCTATAGCAAAGTTAAAACTAGACAGCATATCTTTGTTCTTTTCAATGTGGCATGTCAAGCCAGCAAGCTCGGCTGTCCTTGCTGTTTTCATTTTGATGTGCTTCGTTTCACGTCAGCCCCAGTCTTGTCCAAACCTGATCTGTCCCGTCAATTCATGGTGGAGGTTGATGCCTCGGAAGCTTTTTCCCGAGTGTTTGCCAAGGAGGTGAGCGAGCGCCCTCCAGCTGACACCATCCTACCCGACTAATGTATTGTTGGCACCATCTTGTAGAGGGTCGAAGAGAAAGTCCAAGCAGCACTCAGAAGGGAACCCTGTCCAGGTAATGTACCATCTAACCTCCTTTTTGTACATGATACCGTTAGACCCTCTGGGCCTGATTTACTAACACTAGCGCAGTTTGCGCTGCGTCTGTTTATGCGAGTTCGGTAATTGCGCACACTATGCTTCCACATTTAGCGTAGTATTTATCAAACCCGATACCCATTACGCAATCAGCGCATACTCCGCCCTCCATTAGCGCGCCTCTAAAAGCGCAAACAATGGCCCCGTATGTATCTATCATGGATCTCCCTAAAAAAAAAGAAAGCGCAAGCGTAAATTTAGTGAAGACGAAATTAACATCTTAGTGCATGAAGTAACAGCAAACCTGATATATATTACAGGGCATTACATCCACACCCTCGGAAATACATCCAATTTGGATTGCCAAAACAAGTTAAATCAACTCGTTATCATCTACACAGAGAGATCTTGAGGATTTAAAAAGAGGAAAACCGGTTCAGGTCCACCAGAAATAGACACGCTAACTAGGGGGTGCAGCAAATACACGTTGCCGAACAAGTGGAAGGTGTAGACGGCATATATACTGCAGAGATCTCTGTATAGAGTATGAAGGTATGCGTGGATTGTAATGATACTGTTGTGTTCGCGTTTGGCATATATGCATTGGTTTAGCCTATATCATTGATATGTAAAGCCAACCGATGTGGTTAAGTAATTAAAGAGTGTTATATAGGTCAATGATCGCAAAATTGCTTATAAAAAATGGAACAGATGGAGGCATTTGTCTTTTTTTGTGTCAATGTATTTGATGCTATGTTTAAAACTTGTTGCTGTCACTGCTGCCATTGATGTAGCTATATTTGAACACACAGGAAAACGCGCTTGCTGGTTTAGACCTGCTTTTAAGAGGCGGTAAATTCCCCCCGCAGAATAGAGGCGCGCTTTTACTGGCAGTCTTTGTAAATACCACAGAATATATAATTAGGCGCACTTTACGCGTATCCTCCCACCTTTTTGCGTGGAACTCCAACTTTCCCCATGACCCTCCCACGAACGCATATTGAAAGCGCAACTTGTCTCTTGTCGCTCATGTGGCAGGCAATATGCGATTTTACCCAAGTGCGCCTGGTTTGTAAATAGCTTGCTTCGGTTACGTCCGTCTTTGCGACCAATTAGCGCCTGAAAACAGGCGCAAACGGCTTGATAAATCTAGCCCTCAGTACTGAAATGGGCTCACTCATCTCACCTGACCTGCCATCCTGGTATCTCTCATACCATGGCCTTCATTAATAGGAGGTTTTGTCTATCCGTTGTCCATCCCGCGCCATCCCTGTTCTCATCTGTCCCTGGACTACGTCACTGGATTGCGACCATCTGATGGGTACATGGTAATCCTTACAGTTGTTGACTGGTTTTTCCAAGTTTGCCCATTATCTACCTCTGCCTATGCTCCCCTTTACCAGAGAGATGGCTGACCTGCTGGTTAGAGAAGTCTTCCAATGCCACGGCCTTCCCACCGATGTCGTGTCTGAACGAGGAATTCTGCCGTGCCACTAGAGCGTGGCATCTTTTGGTCAGCCTCTCCCCCGGGTACCACCCACAGTCTAATGGCCAGAGAGGGCGAACCAAAAGATGGAGACCACCTTCCGCTGCCTGGTCTCGGCAGATCCCACCAACTGGTCCACACAGCTCCTCTGGGTGGCATACGCCCAAAACACCCTGCCCACGGTAGCTACAGGTATGTCGCCCTTTGAGTGTGTGCATGGATACCAGCCTCCCCTGTTCCCTGTACACCAGAAGGATCTGGCAGTGCCCTCTGTGCAAAACCCTATCCGTCGGTGTCACCAGACCTGGCATCGAGCACGGAGGGCTCTGTTGCAGAATTCAGAGATGTAACGACAGGCGAATCATCGCCATACCCCTGCTTACTCCCCAGGTGACAAGGTATGGTTATCTTCTAAAAACATCCCTGTCAAGTCTGACTTCCCCAACCTCCTGTAACAATTCCTGGGCCCATTCATCATTGAGGAAATCATCAATCCCGTCTCTGTTAAGGTCAAGTTACCACCTACCATGAAAATCCATCCTGTCTTCCATGTTTCCCACATAAAGCCTGTCCATCTCTGCCCCTTGTTGCCAGCAACTCCTTGGCCACCACCTTCTCGCCTCATCGACGGGGGTCCTGCCTACACGGTCCGTCGTCTTCTGCACTCTCGCTGCAATACCTGGTGAACTGGGAGGGGTATGCCTAGAGGAAAGGAGCTGGGTCCCCCACCGCCAGATTCTTGATGTGTCCCTCGTCAAGGATTACCACCATCGGCCACCAAGTGTCCCAGGTGGTCCGCCTGGTGTCCCAGGTGGTCCGCCTCTGCATCTGCCTTCCGAACGCCAACCACCAACCATCACCCACCTGGTCTCCACTCACCTGGTTCCAGCCACTACATCCGGTCATCCCTACTGCTTACCATTATCCTGACATATTATCCACAATAAATATTATTATTCTCACTCACCTCGTGTTCCTCTGCATTTGGATTCACCCTCGTTTCCAGTCCAATCCGTGACAGCATCTCTTTTTGATTGACAGTGATTTTGTACTATAAAAAGTTACCAAAGCTTTTCAAGCACAGTCCCTTCACAGATTTTGCAAGTGTAGTTGAAAGTAGTTGAAATTTATTGGTATTTGCTTGGCGAAATTGCTACAATTTTCATCATACATTTCATACAATTATATTCAGTTTGGTTCATGTGACAATAAATACTTTAGACTTTGAACTTGAATTATTTAAAGGCAAAAAAGCCTAATGAAAAAATATTTTTCCTGGACAGTACTATGTTACTCAATAATTTCTTAAGATTGATGTGTACACACTTTCATCCAAATTAAACATGAGTGTAATTATTTAGCACTTAGGGAAGTTGGATGTGCAGGTGTAGCAACTAAAATCAGGGTTGAGGAGTAGACATGCAATTCAGATGTTTATAGTCCCAATTTTGTGGGTTGTTGAGTAGGTTGGATAGTAGATGGATAATAGTGAGCCAGAATACATAGTGAAGAGAGAGAGTGTGTCACTGAGTGTTTATTGCAACCCACACTGCACACAAACATGCATTTCACAAACAGCTGGAAAAACATCCATATGCTGAAAGACTCCAGAAGCTCCAAAGAATGCAGAGATGTGTGAGTAAACCTCCACAAATTACACCCTAAATTATGAATTTAAGAAGTAACTTTGATTGTCATTCATATTTTACAGTAATCAGAGACCTATGGACAGGAGGTCGTAAAGAGACCTTGTAAAGGCCACTCTAAAATGTGCAGTTATCAGCCAGCTCCGCAGCCTACTGAATTGCTTATTTTGCAATTGAATTGCAATTCAGTAGGCTGCGGAGCTGGCCGTGGTGCTGAATCCACCTGTTTTGGCTTTAAATGGCTGCCAGGGAGTTGTCAGTTTCGCTCCCTCAAAACTTGTATTGCGACATCTGTGGCATTGTGCTGTGTGATGAAACTGCACATTTTAGAGTGCGCTTTTATTGTGGCCAGCCTAAGGCACACCTGTGCAATAATCATGCTGTCTAATCAGCATCTTGATATGCCACACCTTTGAGTTGGATGGATTTTCTCAGCAAAAGAGAAGTGCTCACTAAAACAGATTTATACAGATTTTTGAAGAATAATTGCGAGTAATGGACCTTTTGTGTACATAGAAGAAGTCTTAGATCTTTGAGTTCAGCTCATGATAAATGGGGGCAAAAACAAAAGTGTTGCGTTTATATTTTTGTTCAGTGTAGTTACATTTCCATTGTGATTGTTTTGGGCCTGTTGAGGCAGAGGGTTATATCTGGTATTTTTTCCACTTACATCTCTGTTGATGTTAGTTTTGGTTGTAGTGTTTCTTGATCATAATTAAAGGGCTGATTCTAAGCACTGGGCCTTATGCTTGTTTGTATTTGTGTTTTGTCTGTAATGTTCAATTTCTCATTTTACCTATGTGGTGTGGTGGTAATTCTCTTACTGTTGTAGTCCACCACTTGAAGCAATGTAAAGAAAACACTGTAATGTTGGCTGTCTCAATGTGTGTATATGCCAGTTCACCATACTTGCGTGTGGATTATGTATGGCACTAAATACATTTTTCCAGTAAAGCACAATGATTAGGGGAGGGGGCTCACACAAAGAGAAGCCTAGGGGACCCTGACCACCTTAATCCGCCCCTGGTGACGCCAAAGCAGGGTAAGTCTAAAAGAAACACAGACTTTATTTTAAACATACAGTATGAAAAAACTCTTAATATGTGAAACAAATGTGAAATAGGTCAAAGAAACAATATCACGTTTTGCCACTAAATTTGATGCAGATAATTACTCATCCAGTATATTTGTCTTCATCTAGTGTTTGAGGAAGGCCACAGGGAGATGTGTTTGTGGAATTTGGCTGCACATTTAGCCACAACATGGAGCAAACCAGCATATCCAAGCTACATTTCAGCTCTTCAGGTTAAGCCTGAACAGCTTCATTATCACTGCAAGCTTGCCATAGTAATATTTGGGAGTCTTGGCTATGTTTAAAAGCAGACAGTCTGTGGCCTTCAGATCGCAGGCTGGTCTACGTAGTTGAGAGCAAGGCAGCTGGCGAGTTATTGATCCATGTCAGCGGTCAGGGTCAGTCCTTGCATTGTGGAGAAGAAGGTGATGTACCCCTGAGTGTACTGGCATACACAGGCCTCCTTATGAAATGTAATGTCCTTTTTGAAATGTCAATTTGATTTGTGGGCTCAAATAAAGTATTTTGTGTGTATGTGTGCATGAGTGCTTGTGTGTGTGCATGTGCAAGCATGCATGTTTCTGCATCTGTGTTTGTCTTGTGTTGTGGGTGTTCTGGAAGGAAAATGGATTGATCTACAAGTATGTAGCCTAATTTTATAATGGTTTACTTTAAGAATGTCTGGCTGGCCAGCTCCCTATGCCATTATCATTATAATTTGTTTATCATTATATTATAAATTTCTCATCTGTCTTTAAGTTGGTATAGTAATCAAATTACCAATTCAGAAAATACAGTCTTTGCCCTATATACTTACAATGTACTCTGCATTCCACGTGGTGTATACTCTATTTCTTACTGAATTCAGTAAATAAGTAAAAAGCGGAGGTCTATAAAACATGAATAAAAATAAAATATTTCTAACAGACCTTTAGAAATCACGAAAACAAAAAACAATCTATATCAAAGAATATGTTATTAAACACTTTAGCATTAATACTGATCTTTCAATAAATTACCCATCCATTAAATAGCCTGAACAAACTTTTCCCTACATAAACCATTCCGAGCATGACACACATACAGTGCTGATGTAAATTTTGTGAGCCCTATAGGGATGGATGGTTATGGTTTTCTATAAAGCATCAAAATTAAATCATTTGCTGAACCCCAATTCATATTAAAGACATTCCAACTAACTAACTAAAGGACACAAACAAAAACATTTATATATATCTTCATTCTTTATATATCTGGGCAAGGGTACAGAAAAACAAGTGGTTTATTCAACAAAATATGTGAACCCTTTAATTAAAAAGCTTGTGGCACCTATGCAGTGATAACTTGGAGTAAATGTCTCCTATAAACAATAATCAGTCTCTAACATCTGTTTTGAAGGATTTTTGCCCACTAATTGAGTGAGGTTTAAGGGGTGTCTGGCATGTACAGCAGGCTTCATTTCTTGCATTAAGGTCAGGATTTTGCCCTATGCAAAACACAAATCTAATTTCTCTTGAGCCATTCTTTGGTAGATTTGCTTGACAGCTTTTGGTTGTTGTCTTGTTGTAAGACTCATTTTCATTCCAGCTTTATCTACTTGACTGATGGTCTGATGTTCGGTTTAAGAATCTCCTGGTGCAGTATACCTCTTTAATGATGAGCACTCATCCAGGTCCAGAAGTCCAGCCCCAGTCGTTGACATCAACGACTCTTGGGTTGTTATGGCGTTAGGCAGTGTCGGGTCCTTGATTGTATGCAAAATGGCCCATTTAAAAATGATATATCGAGAGAATGGACTTTCAGAACCTTGAGTTTTATCCAGGTTGTCTCTGGCAAAGCTCAGTGCCCGTTTAAGGTACATTATGATAGCTTTTAGCAACATATGCTAGACATCTTGGGAAAACTTTGAAGTGAGCCCACCTGGGGCTTTACCATTGTAAATGCAATTGTTCAGGAATGTCTCGAGAAATGTGTATCGCCTGGAAACTCTTTATGTGCAGGTCAATGGGCTGGTCTGGTTTATATGCAAAGTGCTCATGCTTCCGGCTTGAGATGTCTCAAAGGACATTCCATGACACACCCACAACAGCTTGATCGCCATCACGAGACATGACAATTTATATAGAACAAGTATGGAAATTATTTTAACATATTTTCCAACAATACTTTGTCCTTTTTGACAACCTTTGCAATATAAATAGGCCCTAAGATGGGCAGTTAATTAATTGTTTGACAGCAGGGCAGCACTGCCATGGATGCCATTTTGATTCAGTATACTTCTAATGCCTACAGTATACTTAACACACCCGACCGGGCGTGTGACAAAGTGACGTCAAAATGGTGGGGATTTCCAGCGTGCGAGCCATGGGCATGCACCACTCTTTTTTTTCAGTGGCGTGCGACAAAGCGGAAACGGGAAGCATGGACAAGTTCAAGGGCACAGTCAACAATTCATAATAACAAAGCTAATGGTTCATAATAAAACTGTAAATGGTTCATAACAACAAAGTTAAGATAATCTTAGCCACTGTTGATATTAATGTCAATGCTGCTGGCAGTTCTGCACTGTTTACCTTTTTCTTCTTCTTCCAGTCCGTGAAAATATCAAAGTCGGTAGCCTCTCCTCCGTTGCCACACCTCTGTTCAGGAGAAGACTGCAACTTGTGTCGCGAGCACAACGCACAAGTATAAATAGTTACGGTGCTTCAATGACGTCACTTGGCGCGTACCAGGTCGGGAATCTGTAGTATACTGTGCGCTTTAGTGTTGATGTATTTAAAGTAACCTGAGCTGCAGGAACATTAGTGCAAATCTTTAAATGTAATGTTTGAGTTAACTTTGACCTTGAATAATTTTCTTGTGGCTTTTGGAGATACTGAATATTGTATTTGTATTGGAAGAGCTTCCACTTCTAGGCAAAGTTGCCCTCTAGGTATCTATCTCTATTGATCAGCATCACAACCAATCGCTTTCATAAAAATATCTACTTTGATTGGTTCTTTTAATACTCGTAATCTACCCGCCTAACTGTACGTACACACCGCCACAGACTTGAGCTTCAAAAGAAGCTCTGGACGCCCTGTCAAGGATGCTTGTCAAAATAGTACGGGGAAGCTTTAGACGCTTTTGGCCACTTTGGCCACCCTGACGTGGCAGGAAATTCACATCAAGCAAGGAAGACTAGCAGACATACTTAAATTCTGATTGGTTGACTGTCGTTTGCCGCTGAACCGCGTCATAGCTCATTAGCATGAAGTTGAACAAACGTAAACTTTTCTGCTTGACGCTCTGGTCGCTCAACATGCCCAAACGCAACGCAGACTGATTTGCCGTCCCTTGCAGCTGAAAGAAGCCGGCTTCCATTGAAAATGAATGACTTCCGGTAACTTTGAAGCTCAAGTCTGTGGCGGTGTGTACTGTACGTACAGTAATACTTCCATGCTTGATTCCAGTGGCGGGCCGTGCATTTTACACCTAGGCCTTCACTATCTTCCCAAAATGAAAACGCATTATAATAACCTCACAATGACATTCTAGGGCTATATGTTATTGTCATTCGGCCTATAATGCACCCCATATTCATAGTAAAGATAAGTTTATTCCACTCGATAAAGGTTATTTAACACGAGGCTCAACACCTATGAGAC